>JAHLTZ010000005.1:600000-894190 GCA_025786725.1 Syncephalis fuscata | reverse complement strand
ATTGTTATTTGTTTCAATTAAATATAATTTACTAAATGAATAAGTTGAAATGAATTAAATTTATTAACAATAGTGCTAAACCAAAAGAATAACTGCAATAGCTAGCATATATTTAATAAATAATAAAATAATATATAATATAAAGAATGTGCACTACAGAGTGACGATTAGTAATGTTGAAGTTATTGTGCATGTATGCATAATCAATGAACTGAATTACTTGACATTTATTAATAATAAAGCTAGAACAAAAATAAAAACAGACTTGGATAGAGTGAGGCTAGACGAGTATAGAATGATGTGTATACGGCAAGAAAACATAAAAATAATATTAAACGTTATATTGCATATAATGCAATGAATGGAATGAGCAAAGTATATTGCCGCGTATAAACAATAAAATGTGTCTAGTGTATCGTAGAATGATACATAGTAGTGTGGGACAGAATGGCAATGATATAGGTAAATGGTGGATATATGCATACTGGATAACGAATCTATGATGACGAGTATTTGATGACTGATGTCACTCACCACCCATCATCATGTTCAATAGATTGGGCGTTATTAGATGTTAGTCATTTGTCCCCCAAAAAAGCAATAAGTGTGATGACGTGACGATTAAATAAAACTCACCACTTGTCTCCATGTTCAATAGAGTGAATGTGTAGTTCAATTACGCAAATATTATTAAATTTAGCCATTTGATTACCAAATCATATTAAATGGTCAATAAATAGTTTAATGATTTATATTGCAAGTTAAAAAAAAACATATTATAGTTATATTCACTAATTTCTTTATTGTTTACAAATTATAATAACAAAACAAATAGCAATACTGATACTGATAATACTGCTAATAATGCGGTTATAACCGTTTATTTACTAGCGCCTATATATTTAGTACTTAGTAAATGACGAGTATTAAAATTTAATCGCTTACCTTTGCGCTTAGTTTGCCGTTTTTTTTCTTCGGTTTAGCGGCAAGTCGCACAGGTGTTGCTGGCACTCGAACAATGTCCTTGACCACAAGTATATTTTGGCCATCTATTGCAACATCAAAATTAATAAGTTTATATTATTCTTACATTGTTACTTACTAATGACGTCGGTAGTCATTAGCTGGCGTTCATTGCGCCAGTAGGCTAGCGGCGCAATTCGGCGTCGCGAACTGCGTCGTACTAGATTGATTGATTAGTTTGGTAGTATATGTTTATTGATAAGTTACTTACATTGTCGTGGACCGGTTTTGCTAACATTTGTACGTTTAGGTGCTGGTTTTTTCTTTGCCTTCTTAGGCGACTCGGCTACCACCATGTCTGGAATGTCTATTAATTATTTAGTCAATGTATAAAAATAGTTGAAGTACATACCATAGTCGTTAGCATCCCAGGCATCGTTCAGCGAATGGTCGAGCTGCGCAGGCCACTCGGCTGGCGAGGATGGTTGTGGCGGTGACACTGCTACTGCTGCCGCTATTGCCACTGTTGTCGATGTTGTTGTAGCCGCTTCTTCTGTTGCCGTTGTTGTAGCTGTTGATGACGTTGGTACGTGAGAAGATGTACTAAACGTCGGATTTTTTGTGGTAAGTATGTTGTCCTTTGTTGTAATAGGCACAACATCCACTACATCTGTCATTACTTCGCTCGGTGACAGATCGAGCGTTTCTAGTATTGAAGCATAGGCTAGAGAGGTGAGAACACCTCGCGGGAGGTCTTGTCGCATCAGCTCCTTCTGAATGGCTTCGATTCGGCTGCGTCGTTCATCTGGAATGCTGAATGCTTTCATAAGTTGCTCATGTCTTAACGCAGCAGGTAAGCCGGGTACTTCTTGCGCCTGCATATAATGGCGAATGGCCTCATGGTCAAACGCATCACTAAGCTCATTAATGCGGTCTTCACAACCAGTATAGAGTGTTGCCAGTAATGCAACTGCCTCTTCAGTCAATCGCATTTTAATAATATTGTCGTTGGTATTGAGCCGAACAATCAAATCATCGGCACGATGCAGATCGCGCAGCACTTTGAAATATGACGCCCATCGGCTATCATAAGAAGAGGACGCATATTTATTGGCAGTTGCTGATACTGCCACATGTCTTGAAGATCGGCATGCCGTGGACCCAGACCTCGCCACCAATTGCCAGGACAGTCAGGCAGTTGGAAGTGCTCGAATAGACTGACCAGCAGCTCTTGGATGAGTTGCCAGTCTCTGTCATGTGCAATGGTAAGGTTGTTTGGTGAGTAGAACCGATACATCTCCCATGTATGGATTTCATTTGTTTTTAAATCGGATTTAAGTGAGGGAGTGTCCAGAAGACGCTGTCGTTCACTCAATAGATTATTGTTGCGAATTACGCCAAAGGCCGGATTACTCGTTATTGCCTTTGTACGTTGATAAACGTTAACAGGTGCCTTGGGAACATATGGCCGTAAAGGAGCCCTTCGATAACCATCTTCTTTTGCTCGAACCATCATTGCTATATAGTCTGGTTCATCACGGCGTGATTTATGCTGCTGCTGTTGTTTATGTCGCTTTAGCTCTGCTACTGGTGGTGGTCTTTTAAATATATCTTTTGAAAATAGAGATTGGCGCACTGACGCAGTTGAAGCAGCTGTTTGCGGAATAGAAAAGGCATCCAGATCTGTGCTCGGCTCATCGATAACCAGTAAATTACTATAGTTTTCAGATTCATAATAAATATTGTAATCTTTTCCTGGGTAATATTGCTCATTTGCTGGTTCCTTTTCTTTATCCTCGGTCGTTAATGGTTCTTGATTGTTACGCGGCAACTCACTGACGTGACAATGTTTTAAAGGCGCTCTTAATGCTGGAAGAGTTTGTCTAAGACCAAGACGAGAGGGACGTGATGTAGCTGTATTTGATACTGTACTAAGTGAGCTTGGCTCTTCTTCAATACCAAAAGCTGCTGGATCGTTAATGCAGCTACTTGTTCGTTCAAGGCTAGAAGACTGGCGCTCAACAAGTAGTGAAGGTTCTTTCTTAACACCAGACGATTGATCGTTGTTGTCAGAGTGTTGTGAATTTACAATATCAATAAACTCTTGTTCGCTACCGCAAATACGCATACTTTGTTTAGCGGCTAATTCAAAGCACTCGTTCTTAGAATGTGATTTTTCCTTAATAAAACGATGGCTTTTGAATACAAAGTCTAGAAGTTCGTGAGAAGCAGCACGAATGCGTGCATATTCGGCAGAATTTGTATACATTGCAGCAGTATTGGCTGGTTTATCGGTAGCATTGGCCAGTACAGCGACGGCACTAGCTGGCTCATCGGCAGCACTAATTGATTCATTGGCCGTGTCAATAGCTTCATCGATGTTACCGGTATGCTCATCAGCCACATCAACTGCTTCATCGGTGGTATTGGCAAGTTCAGCCACAATAGATACTGCAGAGACAGATGATGATATTGAGGTATTAGAAGCATCGGTACCATCTAATAACAATGTTGTATTAGTATACAAATAAAGACTTATTTATATATTTGAATACATATTCTACTTACCAGTAATACGAAAATCAACTGGAAAATCATTCAGCTGAGTGTTGGTACATGGCTGATTAGTTTCAATCTGATCAAAATATTTTTCAATAATACAGATTCAGGCTGCTGTGTGTTTTCTTTGGTAGTATTGCCAATGCCGGTACGTCTACAAAGATAAACGTGTAAATAAAAGCTATAGTATAGTAACAAAGCGACAAGTTATATACAAAAGACGCTATATAACTTACCGGCCTCGTTGGCCAATTGCTGTGTAGCGCGTAGATCGACGGCGTGGTTCGCGTGGCATTGTGTTGCTTTTTGTAAGTATAACTAGCTAACAAGTGTTTTTTGTTGACTAGAATTGCTTAATCAATATATCAATCCTTGTTGTTGCTGTTATTGTTAGATCAGTCAAAACTGGATCTTCAATTTAAAAAGTTAAATAGAGGCTAAATATTGCTTTTTAGATACATACACGTTGTATACTGGCTTAGAAGCGTATAAAGGCAAAAAAACGCGACTTAACGGTCAATAAAGAAGGTTATAGTAAACAAACGTAGAAACGATATAGAATATGACTCAATAGTCTGAACAAAAAGAAAAACGCAATTAAACAGTATAACTACGTAATGATGGCAAATACTGTTGATCAACGTTGTTATTGTTATCGCGTAGAAATAAAAGCGTATGTTATGTTATGGTAAAGCTTATCGCTCGCATTTGAAAATAGAACGGAGGATGAACTGAGTGACGCGCTAGTGTGTATTTAGATCAGAGTAGATTTGTTTATATTGATTTATATCATGTGATCAAATAAATAGACCATTATTCATAATATTTTATTATTAAAACCAACAGTATTTAGCAGTTGCAGGACACTTGCGTAAATTAAAGAAAATATAAAATTATTATTACTACGTATTAATAAAATTGTAGTAATTTGTATAATATTAAATCAGTAATTCGTTACCACATTTTTAAATATTATCTTGTATAATAATCAGCAACTGAATAAAAGCAATTATTGTGTAATTGTGCACCACAATAATAAAAAAGCTTTGTACAAATTAATATTGCTATTTTACCAGTGAATTTATTAAACTGTATATAAGATAGGTTGCACACACAGAGGTATGCGTACATGTGTGCATATACACGTAGTAACAATGATTCTACGCTTTTATCGCTTGGCTCCTGGAACATGACCAGCACGTAGCATACGTTCAAGTTTAGCCACTTCGTCAAGACTCTTTGCATTCTTAATTGCTTCCTATTGTTATTGTAATATATTTAGTATCGCTTATTCAAGCTATCAATAGCTACACCAATTACCTGAATCTTTGCCTGATCCTCAGCACTAATACCAATGGTAGGGACGGATCCACCGGCAGATGCACCAGCAATAGATCCACCAGCAACACCGCCTACACCTTCACCGGGTGTAAAGACCTTTGCTACCTTAGGTTCAATAATAGATTTCGCTAATGAAGTTAATTCCCCTTCAGCGGTCTCAAATAGTTTCTTGGCTGAGACACGCTCCTAGATCATTATCAATATAATAATTAATTACCCATTATGATTAGTACCCTAATCCTTTCATGTTCTATATAGTTACCTTGTCACGTATACGTTGGAAGTCGATGACACGTAGTGCTGGACAACGCCAGATAAGGAATTCTCGATAGTGCTCACGTCTAGTAACTGGATTATCCAATAGAGTGACATAAGTTAGTTGTTTTAAATCGCCTAAGCTAGCTAGGTCGCTAAGCTCAGTAAGTGCATTGTTAGTAAGTACAAGTGTCTCGAGATTGGGCAGCTGTTCGCCAAGCTCATTTGCAATTCGTCCTACACGATTGTTGCAACAAATCAAGCTTTGTAGACGGTGAAGTCGCGGAAAGTTATGCAATATACGAATATCGTTATTTGTCAAATCTATAGTATCGTGTTGATCCTGAATATAGGTTAGTCATCGCGTGTATCATACACTACAGCGCTGCTTATTTCCCTACTTTTGACGCGCCTAGATTCTCGATCGCTTGAAGCTTGTTGTCTAAATATAAAGAGTCAAGTGTATAACAATGTTAAATAGTTCACAGTGCGTCATCAAAGAGGATACTACGCAGATCAAGCTCACGATCGCGCACCGCATTCATAAACGACGGGGAATCTGCGATCAAATCTGCGGTCAATCTCATGGCGAATAATAGCTAATTAGTAGCGAACAAGACCAAGTTAAGTAGAACGAGAATGAAACAGATTCAGATCCGAATAACACAAACAATAATACCAGTAATTAATGCTGCAATGATTAATTAATTAATTAATTTTATTATATTTTATTATATTTATTGTAATAAAACAAACAACTGAAATACACGTATTATATTTGTATAGACTACAAATAAGTGGATAAATACATTATTAATTGAAAACTAGCTTTTTTTGATATATCGATCATTATACAGATGATTCAATGGTATCCGTAATATTAACTCGATACCAACCAACTTTTCCATTGGCCATGGATATAGTTAGTAAATTATCGGCTATCATTGGTTCTTGGCCATTATTTTTAACCGTTGTATTCGTATTCAATGGAATACTTGCATAGTGAATCCAGTCAGATGTTTCAATTTGACATTGAATCTAAATAAATAATGTTACTATACTATCCCATTATTAGCTGGCAATATATCTACCATTCCATTCCGAACCAATGTTAGTGTATTGGTTAAAGTGACACAGGCAATCATCATAGTAGATTCAGTAGAATGAAAGGCTAATGGCATAGCAACCAATTGACGTATAGGCTGTCTGAGCTGAGCTAGTTGTTTAAAACTCTAATGAATAGCTGATAAGCAATGGTGTATATGTACTAGACTAATTACAATTACCACGTCATTGCTGGATAACATTGCATCCATTAGGTAAATGGCTCCATCTTCACAACCGGCTACAACTTGTTCACATGTAGATATTGCACCAAGTGAAGTATCGAAATAACCGACTGCCACCTAATTATAAGTAGATTACAATAATTAAATAATAAATTGACATCAATACAAATGATAGTAATAATAGTCATATAAACTACTTACCGTATTTACACGAGCCGGTGTACCTGCAGTCCATATTATTTTGCCTGCTAATACACTAGTCAATACATCAGGAAATGCACTTGAACTGACAATCAACTGATGTTGTAAATCAGTTGACGCATAGTTTAATGGCAGCCATGCAGATACCATGGCAATAATGCCATTATGTCGAGATTTAACGCAACTATTTGGAAAAGTCTAATTATAATATAAGTGTAATTGTTATGATGATTAGTATATTTTATATGCTATGTAACAATCAATACCTTACGACATGTATTCAAATAGTCCATTGTATCAATACGCCATCGAATTTGTCCTTGATCCAAAGCAATCAATTCGCCAGATCGATTGCCAACAACCCAAATGGCATCTATTAATAACACAATATAGTATTACTGTATATTTATAACATTTACAGTATTTATAATAATACCTTGTTGCTCTTTAACCAATGCCATACTAGTAATGGATGCACTCAATGATGTTCTATACAAACGATGACCCCATGGATCAAGAATATCCACTCGACCAGATGCATGACCCAATGCTAGATATAGACCACCGAGTGCTTCTATCTGGCCCAATACACCAGTAATTGGCGTCTCTCCCGATAACTCAATATGTTCCTCTTCCTATAATACATTTAATCGTAGCAATAACTAATATGGTTAATAATACGTACCTCAAGATCAAGATTAAGTAGTTGTAATTGACCACGTTGTGCAATCAACATTCTAGGTGCTGTACCTAGCCAACACGCAGCACCTGACCAACTTGGTGGTGTTGGCAATTGTATAACACGTAATTTCTCTATGTAAATTGCATTCTATCCATATCCATTTCAATGGCGCGCTTTGAATATGGTGGCTGTTGTATGGGCAATTCTTTTAATGCTTCATCCAATGCTATATCAATATCTGATATTAACTGACGACAGCGCATTTCAGCCTGAACTGAAACTTTTGTACTACTACAGCTATCCGATACAGCAAGTTCTTTATATTCATTAACTTTAAATGATTGTCATTGTGTTAATAGACACGTAGAAAAAGTAGAATAGAAAAGGAAGAGCAGCCAAATAGAATAAGAAAATAATATTTATTATTGAATTTTCCTTTGTTACTAATTCTACTATTTGAATCTCTATAGCTAAATAATATTATGGCTACGCAACCCGGTCCATTAACGCGTTCCTACACGTTTCATACAGAAGTACCGAGCGAATGTACCAATGGACAGCCATGTCTATTAGGTGTCGATGAGGCGGGTCGTGGACCTGTTCTAGGTAGTCTATAGTCTATTTAGCTAATTCCAGCTAAACTTTTCTACTAATATCAAAGTGATATAGGACCTATGGTCTATAGTACTTGTTATTGTCCATTAGAGCGTACTGATGCACTTAAATCCCTAGGATTTGCTGGTAAGTAATAATAATGGTCATAGCCATAGTATTATATTCACTTTTATATCTACAAGACTCTAAAACGCTTCATGAAAAGGCCCGCGATCAATTATTTGAAACTATTGGCCAACATAAAAACTATATTGGTTGGGCAGTAACTGCACTGTCACCTCAGGACATTTCACAGTTTATGTTACGCCGGTAAATAGCTATATTTGTATTATAATAATAGTATAGCATAATAACCCATTACTTTAGCAACAAGTACAATCTAAATAGTATTGCCCATGATACTACAATTCAATTAATCCGTGAGACACTGGCTCTTAATGTCAATATTAAAGAGGTAACAGCTTAGAGAAAGAGAGTAAAAGTACAGCTGTTCATGTATTATAGATCTATATTGATACCGTAGGACCGCCTGAGAGCTACCAAGCCAAATTATCACAGCTATTTCCAGGTATCAGCATTACCGTTGCCAAAAAGGCCGATAGTCTTTATCCTATCGTATCAGCGGCCAGTATTTGTGCCAAAGTAAACAAGATTATTACTTTAATTAATTAAACCTTTAATACTAATTATTTGATCTAAAAAAAGGTAACACGCGATGCAATTATTAAGCAATGGGAATTTGCCGAACCTGGTGCTGATGCCATTGTATCTCGTAATTTTGGTTCTGGCTATTCTTCTGGTAAGTTATGTTGGTCATTTATTGTATACAGCAATAGTTTAATATATCTATGTTATAGATCCAAATACCATTAAATGGCTAAATAGTAATATTGATCCAATATTTGGATTCACCGGTATTGTACGTTTTAGCTGGGCGACCTGTGAACGTTTACTCGAAGACAAAGCGGCAACAGTTATATGGCAAGTATTAATAACTATCATATTACTATTAACACTTTGTAGGGATGAAGAAGTTGTTAAAGAAGACCCATTACCTTGTCAATTAAATGACACGTCGCTATCAGCAAATGACCGTACCCCATTTTTTACCAATCTTGGCCTACATCATATACGTAATCTTTAATTCTATCATAAAATGAATAAATTTCTTTATTTAAACGGAGATTAAAGTTGATTAGCGTAGGAAAAGGAGACAGAAGGAGCACAGGGTGCACCCGTATGAGATCGCCTTCTAGACCAATCAGGGGCGTGGATATGTCCTATAAACATAGATTGGATTGCCCTAGAACGCGCGCCACGCGTCAATCCGTCTCGGCGATTCTCCTTCCGCGGTTCTCACTCTACAGTACTCTTTTCCCTCTCTCTCTTTCTTTATTTCCCTGGTTGCCATTCTGCGATCTGCGGCCTACACTTCTACTGATCGATCAACTATTTGAACGTCTATTTACACTGACGCACGAATCGTCTCGTTTCTTGCTCTTTGTCGTTTTTCTTTCTTTCTTTAAAAATAACTATTATTAGCTCATCGTTATTATGGCGCCACACACTACACCAAAGGCTGGAGAAGAATCGGTACGTATGGTCTTTATGGGACCACCCGGTGCCGGTAAGTAGATAGCGCCACGGGTAGACTGGCGATAGAAGCTTTGTACTGCTGGCTGTACTATACAGCCGCTATGATTCATATATGTTTATTAAATACTTACGGCGGCGTTTAATCAATTAGGCAAGGGAACTCAATCGAATCTAATCAAGAACCGGTACTGCCTTTGCCACTTGGCGACGGGAGATATGTTGCGTGCCGCTGTAACTGCCGGCACACCGCTAGGCAAAGAAGCAAAGAAGATTATGGATGCAGGTGGTCTCGTATCCGATGATATCATGGTTAATATGATTAAACACGAACTTGAGACGAATCAAGATTGCCAGCATGGGTAAGTAGTAGTAATAATAATAACTAATAATATTGTATAATAATTTTGTATAATAACATATAAAATATATAATAATTTAATGATCTAATACAATTAATTAACTAATTAATTGATGATGTTTTTATGATGAATCACAGATTTATTCTTGATGGATTTCCTCGTACCGTACCTCAAGCTGAAAAATTAGATGAAATGTTGAATCGACGTGGTGAAAAACTTGACCATGCTGTTGAATTGGCCATTGACGATGCTTTACTAGTCAGCCGTATTACCGGTCGACTTATTCACCCAGCATCAGGTCGATCATATCATCGTGAATTCAATCCACCCCGTGTGCCCAACTGCGATGATGTGACGGGTGAACCACTTGTTCAACGACCAGATGATAACGAAGCGACACTTAAAAAGAGACTGGCCACTTACCACAAACAAACGACGCCCGTCGTATCCTACTACCAGAAACAGGGCATTTGGCGACGTGTCGATGCCGCTCAAAGCCCAGCGGTGGTCTGGAGTACGTTACAGGCTATTTTTGGCCATCAATCACGCTAAATCATCGAATGTAACGGCTTTAATTTTTGCTTACGCTCAATAACAATACTATTTCTCAACTGAAAATGAATCATAGTGTAAACAAATAATGCATTTAGTGTAATTTACTACAACTATTCGTACTTGTCATAGCTAGCTGCTGTAACATGAAGCTAGCATGAAGCTAACTAGAACGCAAGAGTTTATTTACACCAGCACTACTTGTTCTACTCACTATTCTAGTTTAATTCATTGAAACAAATGATTGAATAGATCATAGCAGTAGCGTAGGCGGTAATTACTGCTCATTTATTCAATTATAATCAATAATGTGCACTTTATATTAGATACGATAAGTTTAATAGCATGACATGGTCAACATGTAATCACAATTTACTGCATTGTTGAGTTTACTCGTGTTTTTGTTACATACTATAGTTATTTTACTAAACATGCACATGTGTAGCATCTAAGTATGTGTACTATTTCCATATGTCTATGTACTGTGTATAAATAAATGCCATCATTACTATTGCTATTATTAATAATATTATTATTATCACATACAAAAAACAACTATATTGAATAATTTGACAAGACTTTTCACTTGCTAGTCAAATGCTGCAATTGTAAAAAAGAGAAACAGAACAGTGTTGTGTAGATTTTATGTTATGCGATTAGTGTACTGCTTTCGTAAGACGAGAAGAAAAGTAACAAAGTAATGAGGGCGAACCTTTAATATTATTTTGTGTTAAACGACTGTGTTTAATATATTCACGTAATTAAATGACATATTTGCTCTATTGAAGATGGGGACGGATGGTGAGTTTTATTAATGACCAAATGACTAAATTTAACAATATTTATTTTATTGAACATCGAACTGGATGGTGAATGGCATTAAATTTAAAATATTCATCATCATAGATTATTATCCAGTATGCATATATCTTCTATTTACCGTATATCATTACCATTATATTCTCCTACTCTTATACAACATTTTATCAGTAAAAAAGTAACAGCAAGTATAGCCAATACAGTTATTGTGCTGGCAACTATGCATATACAGTAGTAGCAATAGTAGCAGATCGTACTACTGTATGACGCTAAAGACTTGTTCAACGACTATAATAGCAGTACCTTCAATATTAGTATTACTGTATGTGTATAGCAGCTGTACACAGTGGCTGTGTTGGCTATATGCTGCCAAAGCCACTGTGTACTTTGTTTTAATATAGATCTGCAGTAATCTACAGCAAACAACAAAGCATACAACGTGATTTTAACAGTATATACCCAATATAGCATAAAACAAACCAGAAATGTACTTACTATGCCATACAAGTGCTAACAGTAATGATCAAAGTAAAAAAGTTGTTTTGTAAAAAAGGTCAGATTACAAAAGAGCAATGCAAGTACATAGTGTAAATAGTGCTTGTACTTGACTAGTAGTCAGTCAACTACCACACTATCTAGTTAGCATATATGGAGTGTACATGTAATGGATATATGCTGTCAAGTGTGAAGAAAAAGAAAGGGAAATGTGGTGACGTAGATTGTGATTTGTGGTCCCTGTCAGTCAATATTTATAAAGACGCGAGCTAAACTTATTAGCAAGCGGAGTGTGAAATAATAAATGCCATTTGGTCCATAAAAACGCTCATACCATAGAACAATTAAAAATGAATAAATGCATTGACGAATAAAAGTCATTTGACCCCAAAAAAGCTACTCATTATCGTATGGCATGCTTATAACTCAATAACTATAACATATGGGCATGCTAATAATACTAAACTTTTGCAAGAGCAATGACTAAAATGTACTATTTTGACATTTAAGAAAGGTGAATTTGTAAATACAAGCATCTAGATAAACCATCTACTTTTGCTTGCTTCAAAGAAATAATACGCTACAAAATAGGCAAAGTACTAATTTGTGCACTGTCGTCAATTTAGTGAAACATTGACGGATGCTGAGACGCATGGCAATGCCGGTTGGGTGCATCCCGTTTCTGGTTGGTGCCCCATGACTCTCTAGGCTCCCCATAGAGGAGCATTGGTGGAGGAGCACAGCGTGAAAGAAAGGGCGAAGGCGAGAATGGGAATGTGCGAGCAAGCGAGCGAGCGAGCGAACAAGTGTGGAAAAAAGGAGGCAATAGGCAGAACGGGATTACACCTTGCGCATTAAATCCCACCTTATTACTCTTCCTATCTTTACTATTTTATATTACTGCCACTATTACTTATATACTACCTTGTGCTTTTCGTAAGCCATTAATATACACTAAAACGCATTAATATTAATATCTAACTCGCTTTATTGACTGCGGCGACTATTATTATTATTGTTACTCCACTGCCAGCTTTCTCATCTGTTACGTTTATTCCGGCGGGCCTTTGTTATAAATACTGGACTGTCGCTACTTTTAGTGTCACACTATGGCGCAGACCTATCGTGAAAGGTAAGTAGCAGCGCTACTAGCGTTGAGTGGACAGACAGATGACGCTTGTTTAGCGTAAAGTGAATACGAATAATTATTTAGCAATAAAAAGAATACTAATAGTGCTTATTGATGGATATGGCTATGATAGACTGTCGCGGTTTGAGGCATTATTGAACCCATGTGATGAAGAAAACCCAATCATTGATATGGAAGAGTTACGGCGTCTTTGCTTTCAAGGAGTGCCCGATGTGCCCGGTATGCGGGCACTGTGCTGGAAGGTAATTAATCGATATTTGGGCCAATTAACATCTAATTAATTGTGGTGTATAATTGTAGCTATTGCTGAATTACTTGCCAGCTGACAAACGTCAGTGGGACTCGCATCTTAACGAACAACGCGAGACGTACTATGTAAGTAATAAAAATAATACAATAATGAGCGAAGGCACTAATAGCTAATACTCTTATTGATGTATAGGCCTTTGTGCGTGATTTGATTGTGGAGCCAGGTGTACCACAAGATGGTGTGGTGGATTTAGATCATTTAGATCAGGTAAATGTTAATATATTTTAAATGAATATCTCTGGCTAATAGGAAATGTTGTGGCAATCTAGTCAGCTGGAGGCTCTCCCTGCCACCAGTGGAGCAATTATCAACGTGATAATCGTATTCTTGAACAAATCGATAAGGATATACGCCGCACACAGGCAGATTTTGGCTTTTTCCAACGTTCGGTGCCACGTTCTACGTATTCGCCGCTAACTGCCGGGCCAGGACCGGTTCAGACTTGTCCGTCCATTGCTTCACGACCAATGCCTTGGTCTGCAGCTACATCAGCCTTTGCGGCAGGTTCGAATACTAAGCCAGCATCGACTGCCAATCGTCTTGCTCAGCCGCTAAGCATTTCAACAAGTGTATGTGTGGCCAATTCTCCTGTAGCACCATCACCACTTAGACACGCATTCAGCGGTGATAATGAGCGGTTCTCTGGATCGAATGGCAGCTCACCGCTTCATCCATCATCGGCTATTTCGCTTGTCAAGTCGGCATCGTCGTCTTTATCGTCGGTATCGAGTTCACGAGCTGCCTCCCCTTTGTCGAGGCTTATTGA
The DNA here is from genome assembly GCA_025786725.1 of Syncephalis fuscata. Classification (NCBI taxonomy): domain Eukaryota; kingdom Fungi; phylum Zoopagomycota; class Zoopagomycetes; order Zoopagales; family Piptocephalidaceae; genus Syncephalis; species Syncephalis fuscata. The sequence goes on along the minus strand of JAHLTZ010000005.1, from coordinate 880,238 downwards.
TACGCCATTACCGGTGCGTAAGGATACGTCATTGCCTTCAAGTGCTGTGCCATCAGCTCCTGGTTCACCAAAACTTGAGGCCCGTCCACGAATGGTCTCCCGGTCCAACTCATTGATGTCAGATAAAGATAGTCTTAATCTGTTGCCAGAATCGGCCATAACATCAAAAAGCTTGTAAGCGAGCCATTGGAAATGACTGAACAAGAAATGAGTAAAACAACGCAGCGCGGTTCTATTAAACCAAAGCAAACCACGACTATTATTGATAAAATGGCGGAAATTGATGCTGCTACAGCAACTCAAACAAATGCGGCAAACAAGACCTCTCTGCCCATTGACATTGCAACAAAGCCGTCGCCATTTGCCGGCAAGCCTATTGCTATACCGGTTGCTAAAACAGCAAGCTTGGAAAGTCAATGCTCATCTTCATGTGCTTCGCCAACACTACGTAATCGTATGCGATCAGCATCAATGACCAGCAACTATACAACACGTCGTACACTATTTGAGCGTGTACGTCATTTAAGTTCTACTGCTATTGCTCAAGAATCGCATATGCTTGTTGATGGTGGCGACACATCCACCGACACACTTGATAGTTTTTACTCGAATGATACGCAGGGAAATACACGACGTTCTCCCTATCGAAGTGACATGCATTGGGAAGTTGCTGAACGTATTCTTTTCATCTATGCAAAATTAAATCCAGGCGTAAGCTATGTACAAGGCATGAATGAAATTTTTGCTCCTATCTATTGGGTCATGGCCAATGATGTAGATCTTGTTAATCAAGGTAAGTACTCAGCAGATACTGTTAATCAACTATTATTATGAGCAATACTAATTAAATTAATTAGCCAATGCTGAAGCTGATGCGTTCTTTTGTTTTACTGCGCTAATGACTGATGCACGTGATAACTTTTTACGCTCTTTGGATACTGATGCCGACTCGGGTATTGGTGCTACAATGAGACGTTTAGACGATAAAATACGTCGGCGTGATCCAGCTTTGTGGGAGGATTTGGTAAGCGGCCATACTCTATTGGCAGGCAAAGCATAGCTGTTAACACCAATGATGATTTAGGCACGTAAAAGTCTACATCCAACTTACTACGCCTTTCGCTGGCTTACCGTGTTATGCAGCCGTGAATGGCCACTACCTGATGTCATTCGTTTATGGGATTCTGTATTTGCGGACCCAGCAGCCAATTCTAACGGGGCCGATGGTGATCGATTTGGATTTTTAGTAGACTTTTGCTGTGCTATGGTAGTGTAAGTAGTAATCGCTATACAGTAGAAATAGCTAGTGTCTAACTTTGTACTTTCAGCTGTGCTCGAGATGAATTGCTGCGCGGCAGCTTCTCTGACAACGTGCAATTACTACAGGTAGACAATATGAATATTTATTAAATAAATTATACTAACAATGCGTTTTATAGAATTACCCAAATCCCGATTTGCAATACGTACTTCGTCGTGCCTATTGGTTGTATCTCTTGAGTGCAGAGGACGACGCCGAAGAGGCTGGTGGCAGTCAGATTGCCGAAGAACAGCTACGACAAGTTAAATCGTGCACAGAGGTGTCGCTGTCTGGTATATCTGGACGTCGTTCACCTGCCCGGCTATTTGCTCTACGTGGCCGTAGTGGCACTATAGGTGGAGCCGGCTGGGAAAGCTTAGTCCGCAATCTACCACGTTCACGTCTAAGTAGCGGCGTTACTAGCATGAACGATGTTAGATCTCGTTCTATGTCGCTAGCCTCTGCCGATGAATTTACTCGAACACAATCAAGCTGTGAATCAGTTAGATCACTTGGACATTCAAGTAAACAAGTTCATCCTGAAGGAGAAAAGAAACTACTGCCGCGAACTTCATCGCGTCCTTCGACACCAACACCATTACTGCCATCCACAGCTAAAGTACAGGCATCGCCGGCTGCATCGGTCATTTCCGACACTGCAGACTGCCAAAGCGTATGCTCAACAGCTGGATCTGAGCGTAGTGATAAAAGTAAATCGAAACGTATGCCATCAATGGGCCAGCGTCGTTTTTCGTTTAATATGGGTCCATCACTACGTAAACGAGCCAGCCATGTACTTGATGCTGTAAGGACAAAATCAAAAGACTCGACCAAATCTGACGAGCCAACTGCATCAGTATTGGCATCAGCCTCGGCATCAACATCAGAGTTAGTATTGGCACCAGCTCCTTCTTCAACATCCAATGCATCCACCGTTAAGCCACGTTTAAAGAATCCATTGCTACGTGTGGCAACGGATGCTGTAACGCTAAACAATGAATGTGAATCACCAACAAGGTCTGTTCCTTCTTCACCTATACAAGGTCCATTAACGGCGCCGGCCACACCATCGGGTGATCGTACGTTCCGAAATCTATGGCGTCGAGTTAAGGAAGCAACCACCACTGCAATGTAGATGTAGATGTCCGATGGCGTTGTTTGTTTGTTTTTGGCATTTTTCCTATTGTTTTTGTGTTCTCTAATCACTGTTTATTAAATTTATACTTGACTAGATCTTTAGTGTTGATGTGTCTGTTGTATAGAAATTATTACGGATTTGTAATATGTCATTTAGTTGCCTAATTTATGTTAACATACTATAATATACATCGTTTATTATGTTTAATAAAAATGGTTTTTCTGCAAATATTAAATAATTTATTAACATTTTAATGTAATTTGATGGTCAAATGACTATTTTAATAACAACCAATCTATTAAACATGGAGCTGTGTAGCGAATGACACCAGTGATCAAATACTCATCATTGTAGATTTATTATTCGGTATACATGTATCCTCTATCCATTTATATCGTTACCACCTTATTTCCATATTATTACATGTCATTCTATTAAATAGAAACCGCTCTTTATTCAAAAAATACTATCCGTTTGGCACCAGTTCTACTCATTACTAATTTTTCTCATTTCGTTTACTGGTAATACACGTTATAACTTTAGCATTTTTATTTATAAATGGCTATTGCATATTCATTATATTTTAGAGAAATAAGAAATGTTTCTATAAATATAATTGACAACCAATGTTATCTAGTATTAATAAAACATAGAGTCAAAAGACATCGAGTCAAATATGCAATCTATACTTGATCATGCTTTAACAATGACCTTGATACAATAATACTAGTTATCATTGTTATTCAATATAAATGATATTTATACACTATTTAAATATTTACGCTAGGCAGCATGTTAGTATGCTTTGGCTAATTTTTTCAATTAAATTTATTTATTTTACTTAAACGTATGTTTAAGTAAAAATCATTTATTAAAATTTGCACTTAATTTTATTACCAAAGTTTATGAAGGTGAACCAGAAATATATTGGTTTGCAAATGCTAGAATTTGCTTGCATTGCGTATAGATATTGTTCATCTTTCGAGTAATTTGGTAGGACGACCATCGAGTCAATATATCATCTGGGCTTGGATAGACCATCTCATCGTTGTAGTTATATTTTTGCATAATATGTAGAAAAGGTACCATGACCTTGGCAATACCCATATTACTACTATCTGGTAGCTGTGAATCTGACTTAGCTGGTGGATTGGGTGCTTTTCCATACAGTGTAAACATTCCTTTAAGCCGATCGAGTGCAGCTGTCTTAACTTGCTCCGTGTAAGTTTGCCAGTCTGCAATATATGAAATTTGCCAATCAAAAGATGGATTGCCCATGGCTCGATAAAGCTCTCGAAGAAACGCTTGTGCATTTTGACCCTTTAGTTTAGTTCTCGTATTAAGCATTTCAGAGTCCGCGGGAATATCCAACGGTAGCAGTAAAGTTTCGTGATAGTTAATTATCGTTACTTTTACATCGTTATCACTCAATTGTGTAACCATTAAATCTACACAGAAGTAAGTAACTTGTATTGCGCATTTGCTTTCAAATACTTACCGTGCGCTTTTATGTCGTGATAAAAAATTCCGGCGTTTTGCAGATAAGATAGGCCTGACATAATGGTGTTAGCATGTTAAATAAAACACTCTAATTTCTAATACCTTTTAGCGTTTGATGAAGAATCTGTGGCAAGTAGTTTGCTTTTTGTTCCCAGTTCTTATTGGAAAGGAATTGGGCTAGATTCTTTCCTTCAGTGTAGGGGTAAATGAAGCAAAGACCTGTTGGAACGCTAAAAGAAGCTAATTCACGTAGAATATAGTCTTTGCCGTTTGCTTGACTAGTAGCATCAACCTTGTGAATTCTCTAGTGTGGAGATTAACAAACTATCACAAGTAAATGTATATATATACACCACCCTACCTCAAGGGCAGCTAGTTCTTGCTTAGCTGGTCTTGACGTCTGGCACTTTAAAAGTGCAGTCCGCTCGTTCCATAAAACTTTGGCAAGACTTTTGAAAAAGTCGCAGCGAATCCATTCTAATATCATCAAGTTTGGTTTGTTTAAAGCATGTGGCGTTTTGATTGGTGCATATCCAATCCCGTATGGATAAACTGTGTCTATAATATTGGTAAGCACAAATAAATAGCGTGCTACAGATACGCGACAACATACTTTTTGTTATACAATAGCTATTAGCAATTGGCCATATTAAAATGAATAATGGTATCCAGTTAATAATTTGGCGAAAAATGTTGTGAATCTGCATTGTAGATATTGTTTAATTATTGTGTAATCTATGATAAAAGAAAGGCCAACGGAAAATAAAATAACGAAGCGAAATAGTTGGCAACCGCTAAAGCATTTAAATAATTAGATTCGGGATAAAAAATTGATTTTTTATCCACGTGGCTACTAACAATTATGGAATTCAATGACACAAAAAGACAATGCAATCAAGTATATAAATATAGATTGACGAAAAAAATTATAAAAGTACTTATTCTCGAATCTAATTACCATAAACAATGCATAAACACATGCTTATGCGCTTTACCAGCATTTGCACGTTCTACAAACAAGGCCGGCAAAATGCATTGCAAAGCTCTATTTATAATCACATGCTTGGATGACTAGCAATCGACATTAGAAAATTCAAATTTAAAAATTAATTCATTAGTATAGTGATTGTTAATGATGGTCATTTATAGTCTGGGTAGAATGTTTATCGATAAAATATAATGGAGATAAGAAATAATGCAAATTTCGTATTAAGTTACTGCCAGTTTATAATAGGTATAGTTTAGTCTTGAGCACACTAATCGGATATTTATGTCAATTGAATTAGTAGTCTGTACTAGTTGCATAGTTTGATTGAAATAAAACCTGAACCCATACGTTTTATTATACATATCGAAACATAAACAGCTGTAATGAACCTAGACTTGCTAAAACGAATGCGTTTTATTTATTTATATAGCTAGTAATCCATTGCTTTGCCTTTCTGAATGCGTTAATGTGTCACACTTTACGCATGTTAAAAGTAATACACAACGATGATTTTTTGCTAGTAATCTATTTAGAATACTCTTTTGTTATCATGTTATTGTTCTATGAATATATTTAATTTTATACAATTGGTTTTTATTTTTTATTTTATTCTACCACTTGAGCAATTCTTTCATCAACACTTTAATTTATTAGTCTTTATATGTACAATGCAATTGAATTAATGGATTGTACATATTATCTCATGTATTAATTAAAAAAATCATTTTTGCAAGCATTAAACAATTTTTTAAGCATTTAATGTGGTTTGGATGTCAAATGACTAACATTTAATAACATCTAATCTATTGAACATGATGATGGGCGGTGAGTGACATCAATCATCAAATACTCATTATTGTAGATTCATTATCTAATATGCATGTATCATCACAATATGTGTTATTACTATATATACCCATCACTTTACTTGATCAACATTAAAATCATAACTAACTGACACGACCTAGTTTATTTATAAATAATTTTAATAAAACATAACTCCGTTCATATTCATATTGTTGTTTATCAATATAGCTCAGTGAACAAACTAAGTGTGATATGTCAAATTTTATTAATAAAATAGTTGGAATCATACTGACAACGGTTATAAATAGCGTATAGCTAATATATAATAAAATAATAAACATAATAATGAATACACAGTATTGAACGAGATTAGCAATGTTCAAGTTGTTGAGTATATATGCATAAGCAGTTGACCGACATTAGTCAACTTTCTTAATAATAAAGCTAGAGCAAACATAAAAACAGTTTTGGATAGAGAATGGCTTAGTGAGTATAGAATGATATAGGTAAATGGTGGATATATGTGTACTGGATATATGCATAATGGATAATGAATCTACAATGATGAGTATTTGATGACTGATGTCACTCACCACCTATCATCATGTTCAATAGATTGGGTGTTATTAAAAATAGCCATTTGACCATTAAAGCATATTAAATAGTTAATGAATTATTATCATTAGTGTATTGAAAATAATAAGCATATCACTAACATTACGCTAGTCTTGAATGATCTATAATGAATCTTGCTAGTATTTGATATTACTTACGTTATTTGTTAATAAAAATAGCAATACCTATTAAAGAATACAATAAAGATATAGAGGATGACAAAAAGGTTTCAACCTTAATAATAATAATAATAAATTTAAAATCAAAATAAGGTAGCGTTTATTAGAGATAGTAAATATTCGTATTGTTTTAGAGCGAATGGGCTTTAACACAAAGTAAAAACTTAAATTTGTTATTTGTTCTGCCTTTAATGGTTGTGTGGGTAAATGGCATGGTTGATTAAAATTAACAAGTTCTTGTAAAAGACTTGGAGATATTGCTAATAGTAATGGAAAGCTCATTACCATAATCCTCCCCTCTCCTCGCTATCATCTAATAATAATAACAGTAATTATTTTAAAATGTAGGTGTAACCTGACGATTCAACGCGGATATTTATACGAAATCGCCATTCTGTTTGGCATTATCGAGTTGCGGGGCGGGTTTAGCTTTACGGAAGCCACGGCCTTCCAGCGTAGGTGTCCAAATGGATACCATGGATGTTCGATTGGATCCAGAGTTAGATCCAGAGTTAGAAGGGTGATGAGATGTGGGAGTAGTAGATATCGAGGAGGTCACCAGCTGTGCCGTAAAGTCTTCATCGGCCAGTTCCTGAGATTTGAGTGGCACTGGCGGTGCCCAGAGAGCAATCATGACTTGTACTGTGATAAGAATGCTGTCAATAATACTGGCATATAGATAGCCAGTTATTGTGCCATATCGGCGGCCTTCATTGTTGACCCCTTCAATTATATTGATGGCTGTCGACATACCAAATAACACTGCCTGGGTAAAGCATAGGATAGATAGCTAATGATAGTTGTTAATGCTATGTCTACCGTATAATTCAGCTTGTACTCACCTCTGTGGCATGTCGTTTGCTCAGCTTTCCTAAATGTTTCTTGAATGAGCATCTTAAAAACCAAGTGCCTATATAATGCAACGTAATTATTAGCATGGTTTAAATATTTGCCGTTCACCAATATCAATGTACTAACCAAAGCAGGCAAAAGCAATTGAAGTAATAGGTATTTCTGCCAAAGTAATATAGTAAATCAATATCTCTTCCATAGGCACAGGAAGATCTCCCACAACACCATAAGTTTCAAGTGAGCTATTGGAATGGACCGTAGGATAAGAATAATTAGTCCTACAACGGGAGATAATCCAATGAAAGCACGGAATGCAACCAATACTTTGGAGGAAATATGCTCGGTAACTTGATAGGACCTATAGGTTAAATGGGCCAATGTTAGTAAAAACGCTATGAATGACATCATAAACAGAATGCTTACCAGTACCAACAAAGTATGGCAAAAGCACAACACGATAGACAAAACGCGGTCGCTTTTAATATCGTATCAATACGTGTCGATACCGAAATAGAAAAACTGAATGCCGATACTAAAATAATGCAAATATAAGCACAACAAATAATAAACGCAGTCTAGTTTACTTACCTATTGCAGCCATGATTGAAACTATTAAAAGTATTGTACGGCTATCACCGTAGAAATAGGCACCACGGATCATTTGCCAAAACGCACGACCAAGGGCAACTACCGCACTTACAGCAATCTAAAGCGGTAATTGAGTGAAACTGCTAATATGAGCACACTGTACTACTTACCAGTCCAAACATAACCCATTGGAAAATAAAATAGCCACGACTGGTAAATGTTCTATTCCATGGACCAGGATCTATTAATAAATAGACAAACGTGTCAGCAAAAAGATCTACGTTAAATACAACTAATCTCTTACCAGATTTGGCAATAAATGAATAATTATCATTAATGTTAATGGAATTATAGAATCGCGTAGTGTCCTGTTGATTAATTAAAGCGATGGCTAAGCCTTGTCCAGTACTGGGGTTAAGCGATGGTAAGCCTGTGGATTTTACTGTATTGGGTCCCCAATCTTCCAGCTCATCAGCACTTTGCGACATAATTGCCAAGTAAGAGACGGGAGGGAAGCCGATAGTCTTCAGATTGTCGGATATCTTTTGAGCTGCTGTGGCCAGCTATACATGCATATGGTTCATTCGTTAGATACGTGTTATGGATACACGTGGTGCTGCATGGCAAATTCATTGCCATTTTCACTAATGTGAAACAATAGACCTGATGCACAAGCAAAAACTAAAAGTCTGCTGTTTGCCACTTACCTGAGCAATGGATCTACAGCCATTTCTTCGAGCATTCGACCATGATACAATAATGCCTGTGTCGGGGGATTGTGCCGCTTCCTTGGCTACTTTTTGAACAATATCCTTTGATCCATCAAGTGGAGTAAATTGGCAGTCTTTGGAGTCAAGTGGCAAAAAGATAAGTTTACCATGCCGACTATACTCTACATTGGGTTCACGAAAGATGTTCGCTGTGTTCAAGGTCAAGGCCGTGTCGTTAAGTCGAAGTTCTAACGAGGCATGCACACTGCTAATAAACAGGCAAGCAAGCACCACAGACCATAGCTTCATTGCAGCTATGTTTGCATAGCGTTTGGATAGATCCATACTTTCAAAGTAGATAGTTATTTTTTGCTTTGTATGTATGTCTTGGTGTAGCGAGTGAATAGTATCAAACCAGTATAGCGCACAGCACTATTTACACCACAAATACAAATGCCTTAACTTATTGAACTGCTGTTTAAGAGGAATAGACAACGGACCGGCCGCTATGAGGATATGACGACGAGAAGGAGAAAGAGTAGTAAAGAGCGTATATCAGCGGTTCAATCAGCGAGCTACTTTTGCGTAATATGGATAGTTTAAAAAGCGACGACAATAAAAGTAATATTATAACGGAGTTTTGTCAATTAGAAAGACCGACAAAAAAATGATGGATTAGGGAATGATGGAAAATCATAGTGTGTGGGCGTGTTCTGCGTATGGCCACCTCTATCTCATATACTGGATGTGGGACAAGTCAGCTGAGGCAGTGTGCTTACCCCTCCCTCCCCTTTAATGACCGCCTTCTAAGTCTGTCTATATTGAACTATTCAACCACTACAACTCCGCTCTATTGCCATTTCAAGTAATCATAAATTAATAATAGCACATGATTACTGATTGTCTTTATTAAACACCGGGTAATTGCAGTTCACATGGTCTTTGTTATGCTGGCTTGACAAAGAAACACGATACCTCAAAATAACGTATTTGACTTGAATAAAGAGCTTTAATACATTGTTGCATCATAGTTAACTCTTGGGGATCTTACGGATTGAGGCGGTGCAACCTCCTCGTTTGAAGATGACGTGTCTTCATTTGCACTTTCTGATAAAAGGCCCTCCTGTTGGCACGAGTCTCGTTTTACATATGCTGTTAAAAACGGCAGAAAAGCAAAGAAAACAAACAGTACGCGCATAGTAGCTAAAAAAAATAATAGGCCGTCGGTAAAAAGGGCAGCATAGGCTGCATTGCTGGCTGGATGACTACTATAGTTTTGAAATAAAATAACCGTCCATCGAAAAAGTCCAACACTATTGGCATCCATCATAAAATCAAGTAGAGAAAGTAGAACGGCAATGGCCACTAGTATAGTAAGCTAGAGCGAAAGTATCATTAGCCATCCATTGATAAGCTAATTTATTAGCCAATTTACCTGAATGGTTCGCAATCGGCCAGAATCGGTGTAACGAGTGTAACGTAATCTCCATAAAAACCAGATGCCTATGGCAATTAAATGGATAAGGTCGGTCAAAGATACAAAACAATAAAACTGCTTACATGAGATGCCAAGTAGTATGACCACAGAGCCAGATTGAGCAATAGCAATGGAATTAGCAAGTTGATTCAACTTTTGTGCCAGTTTCAAGTAGCCAAATTTAATCAATAGCTGACTTGTTGCTACTGTAATAATAATTCCAATACCCAGTTGCAAGATCAAGCCCATAACCAGAAAGGCCCGAAACGCCATCATTCTAGCGGTTGAGGAGCCGCAACTAGCACACTTTGATCTACATTTCATTAGGCGTCATTTGCCGTCATAAGGCGTCACTTACACGAACCAAAGTAAAACAATAGAGGCGATACGGGTCATAGAAAAGGTCGCCACACCAAAAGATACGTGAATGGGACTTGGATAGAGCATAAGTACCATGATAAGTACTAGTATTACAAACATTAGCCAAACTTGAACTGTCACTGTTGTATAACATAGCCTTACTTGGCGTAATAAACATGGCCATGCCTGATGCTTTAGCACAAGCTTTCATATAAGCATGTCTATGATAGCGTATATTACGTATTAAGTGAATTATAAAGAAAGATAAGCCACCCAAGAGACAAATGGCGACTATCCAACGATAAAGATTGTATAAGAAGCTAAGATATACGTTATTCCAGGGACCAGCATCTTAAATAAAGATTAGTTAATGGCACCAACTATTATTAAATAGAATACTTGCCATAAATTGCAGTAAATAAAAAGATGTCTTGTTTTGAAGAGAAATCTACTATTTTTTTACTATCATACTCATTGATAAGAGCAATTGTAATAGATGCTTTGGTAGTACTATTATTGCCACTGCTATTATTTGTAGTTGGTGCTGTTGCTGTTGCCTTTTTAACTAGATTGCCATAATCGACTTCATCATCGGGTCCCCATGCTCGATACATGCCAGCAACGGGTGTGGACGATATTGGTTGAGCAAGTATGCCCATCCAAGTGATACTGGGAAAGCCGATCTTTTCGATATGCGGTGATACATCTTGAGCTGCACTGACAAGCTGCGCTATAGATGCACATCCCACCGTTTTAGCCAATGGCCAAAGAATAAGTAGGCCTGTATCGTTGTAATTGCTTGCTTGGCGGGCTATTTCCTTAATTGCCGTATTGCTGCTATTAAATGTGGCAAATGCACAACGATCACGCCGTATTGGCAGTAGAATAAGTGTGCCGTTATGTTTGGGCGGTACAAGAGAAACTGGCTGTTTTAAAAATAAATCACTTGTGTCTACTGTAAGTGTACTGTTACTGTTACTATTATTACTATTATTATTATTAATGCTATGATAGGTTAGTGTAAGATTTGCTTGACAAGTGTCAATCGATAAAGTGATTAAAAGTAAAAAAATAATGAATCTGTAATACGTCAATGGCAATACAATTCTATACATGTCATTGTAATATTGACGCAAAAGATAACGTAAATAGCGCCCGCGCATGACTATCGTTGGGATAGTACTGAAGATATGGTATGACAAAACAAAACTTGCAACTAAAACATAAGAAATAGTATTCAACTTGCAACTATTTGTGTAGCCATTTATAACTCATTTTATTGTATCTTTGTATATTTAATAAATTGTCAACTATTAACAATTCACTCGCATCTTCATATGTGCATAAGGATGATCAATGTAACATTTATGCACTATTTCCCAATGAACTAAATTACGCACGTTTTCTCACTCATCTCTCATGGCGTAAATTCAGTTTAATGGTATGGGAAATAAATCAATGCCAATTACTACTAAACATTATTATCGACTACGTAAACACATACACACATACAATACACACACACACGCACGCATCCTTTTGCTTTCTATTAGTTATAAATAAATCTAAATCTAAACATACATATCATGTGGGACTATTTGTGTAAAGGTTTACTTTTATAAAGTGTTATCATCATCGTATCATGGTATTAGATAGACGATAATAGTGATAAAAATAGGAAAAATGCTTCAGTTATAAGCAACAATTACATAACTTGTGTAATGCAATAAACGCAAGCACATGACAAAATGCTTTAAAAATATCAAATCAACAGCAATAGACACACAAACACAGATACAAACAGACACGCACTAATGGTGTCTGGTTATCTAGTTCTTTTCTTCTTCTTCTTCTTCTTCATCGTCATCGTTCATCTTCAACTATTTAACCTGGAACCATTAGATTTTTGTCTGTTCGTTGATCTGTTTCAACACATGATGGATTATCTTCTTCACTGTGAGATGGTACCGGTGAACAACTGCCATCAATATCACGTTCTCCATTATCCGATACAGGTGATTGTTTTCCTGGACTATTAGTATTAGTGGTATTATTGCTAGTGGCGGTGGTAGTATTAGTAGGAGATAATATACCGTTGGTTATCACTTTTTTTGAAAGCGATGGTGATGTTGCCACTATACTGCTACTAGTTGTATTCAATGAATGAATTGATTTGTTCAAAGTAGTAGATCGGCTTTCATCGGATGAGTAGCGCCTTGATGAAATAGCCAATGATGCTGCTTCAAAACTTTTACGTCGTTCTGTTCGATGCAAGTCACTGGCAATAGGCGGAATATGGACTGTAGATTCGGCCTCTGTAGATTCTTTTATTCCATTAATGCCACGGTCTATTACATCGTCGGCAGGCAGTGTAGCTTCATCACTCAAATTAACCAATGATGCTAGTTCTAATGGTGAATTCAATTCAATCAATTCACTTTCCAGTTCATCATCTACTGTATCATTAGTGGTTTCTAATTTGGTTAAAATAGATAATGGCGCTGGTTCATTTGTAGTATCAGCAACATTTTCTTCCACTTCAGTTGTAATAGTACTCGTTTCTGTAGATGATGTATTTTCTTCTTCCAAAGTAGATTCCGATTCAAGGTCCAGTGTGCGTTCAGTGCCCGGTGTTAATGGCTTTGCAGTGGGCATGCCATTAAGGTCACTTGATAGAATTAGTGTTGACGAAGGTAAATAGTCTGGTAAAGATAATGAAGTAGGTGTAGCCGGTGAAACCGTTGAATCTTCACTTGCTGTAGGCGACACGAGTGATAGTCTCAAGGTAGACGCGGCTGTTGCATGATCATCAGTATCATTACCGTCTTCATTGCTTTTACCGTCTTCATAGGATTTAAGACCAGTCAAATTGAGTGTTGAAATATGATCTGATTCTTCTAATAGAAATGGTGCATTAACCGCTTCAACTTCATCGTTATTCTTTTTGATACAATATTCGGCAAAGTCTTCTACATCAAAATGAATATAGTCACCCTGCACTTCCATTGGCAGTGGCGTATCATTAAGCATTGGATCGTCCAATTCATCTTCAATAATGTCTAAATCTACCGTTTCCATATCATGAATGTATGCATCTACGGCGTGTTCCATCTCGTAGTTCATAATACTCTCGTTAGATGATGCTGATCGTTCAATCTGTGGCAATGTAATGCGGTGGGGACAGAATGCTTCGAGGTCGAGTACTGCACTGCGTACATCACGATCTGCATCGTTTCTTAATCGACTGACCACTACACTGGCAAAGGTTGCCAATGTTCTGTCTCCATTCAATAATCGACCAATATGACGGAACAATCGAACAGTAGCTAATCGAATATTGGCTACTGGATCGATGGCCAATTCAGTTGCTCGTGGCAATAAATAATCACGCATGGCAACTGAAGATACGAGTTGGCGTTGTACTAATGCTCCACATACTTTTAAGAATCTAAATTAATGGCCAATCAGTATTTTTATTTAAATCATTAAATTACTTAATAAATACTTACAGTAGGCGCATACGATGTTCTGGATGGCGTGACATTCTAACAAGTGCATCAAGTAGCCTAGCAATAGGCGCTTGATCATACATTGCTCGTGCTAAAATTGCTGCCAGCTATTATGCATTTATATTCATTATTAATCGATACACTTTGTAATATTATCCACTTACCACGTTACTGCTGCATCTCTAATTTGAGCCACTCGATCAATCAAGGCTGCTTCAACGACTTGTAACAAATAGTCGGCAATATCGTCGATGGAGCATAATTCGCTTAATCTTACGAGTTGGCTATCGATAAATAATTAGCGTATATCAAATAGCTATTTGTGCTATATATTACTTACAGAACAATCGTTTCACGCGTACGCCAGTCACGTTGTCCATTCTGATACCAACCAATAATGTTAGGAAGACAGCGCTTTCGTGTTTCTGGTGAAAGATGGCCTAGAAATTCGGCAAATCCACTTAAAGCTGCAGCATGTACTTCACCTCCATCTTGCATAAAGTGCTGGAATGCACTAAACAAGTAATCGTCGGCATCTTTCTTCGATAGCATTGAAGCGAGTACAGGCAGAGAATGTGCTAGACTACACCGAGTAGCTGCCTAATTATATGCACAAAATAACATATTAGCAACTATAGAATATAAAGCCAAATACTATAGCTATATAGCCTGCCACTTACTTGCATATCGCCGACGAGAACTGTATAGCATTGGCTTAGTTCGAGCCATCGATCGGCACCAAGCATTAGCACCATAGCTATTATTATAAATAATAAGATTATAGAATATGGTTAGCATTTATCCTAAATGTGCCTTTATAGCATCTATCCTATTTACCTGGCATATTATAGGCACATTGTACTGCTCGTTCCGGCTCATTAATATCATTCTCATCTGGTTGGGCCAGTGGCATAGCAACATAGCGCTCCACAAGACCATTGGGCACTTGGCCGCGAGGAAATGCAGCAGCCAGCCGACCAATGGCCTTCCAAGCCGATTCACGTACACCACGACTTGTATCGGCCAAAAAGATATCATATCGTTCAAGCATCCACGCTGCACGCCGTTCAAGCACATCATCCGATAGAGAAGGACGATATAGTAGATTACGAACATGCTCATTACCTGGTTCAGCCAAATAGTCGGACTAACAGGTAATGGCCATCCGGAGGGAATATGGCCGATTTAGGCGTCTCCGGTTCGGTGGAAGCCATGTTACCGGAGGCAATTAGTGGCACTAATTTGTCTAAATGCTCGGCACAAGCTTGACGTACATGCCAGACTGCATCACGTGACAGTGCTACATAAAGTGTAAGTAGCTCATTACGACGACTAGATAATCGAGCAGCCATGGCACAAATGTCGGCACTGTGCTGCGCCGAATAGTATACGATGAATCATTGGTCCAGCTCACTAGCCGAGTAAGTACTTCATGTTCACACGTCTCTTCGTCTAAACGTTCGCACAACGGTGCCAGGATGCCAAGCACAGCACAGGCAGCCCGTCCAACTGCTGGTGCATTGCCATACCGCCACTCATTGAATTGGCACTGAAATTGAATCCAAATCCATTATCATGATCACTACCACCCATACTGTGATTCAGCGAAGAATAATGCTGTGCTGATATACCGCCATTACTATTGCGTGATCCAGATGTATCCTCCACACTATCCAGGGCAAATATGGCGCCATGAATCACTTCGGTGTGAAGTACCTTAAAGGGAATATCTACACGATCACACAGTCGAAGTATGGCATCACGTGTATAGTCGGCCACCAACAATACAGGATCTAATAACAATTTCTGTATCAATTCTACCATACTGCCTGATGGCAATTTTGCTTAATCAATTGGTGACTGTTGTGTAAATGAGTAGCCATTGGTGGTTCATCTCCATCGGCTATATCAGCGTGTGTAGTGATAGCACTGGTAGATATTGGTAGTTCATTTTTACTATTTTTTGTATCTTCATCTTCCTCGTCTTCGTTTTCGCTTCGTTCTGTCTTCTCTTCATCGTCATGGTGATCGACGTCTTTGTTGTTGGCCGTAGGCAACATGCAGTTGATGAAATAATAGGCGAGAATTCTATCTAATTGCTCGGCAAGTGCACAGCGCACAGAATCCTCGGAATCATCGGCCAGCGAGTAAATTAAATCAACGCAATAGTCTACAGCATCAGAAGGAGGTATTTCTGGAAGCAATTCAGGTAATTGAACAATACCATCAATTCTATAATATGCAATAGTCATTAATATAATCCATTATATGGTGCTTGTTATAACTTACCGTTGAGAAGATGTGCTACTTCTTAATAGTAAATAGATTTGTTCCAATGGACTAAGTGGCTGTTCAACATCGTCCAATAAGCTGATTGTTGTATCCGCTTGGTCATCGATAGTATTGGATCCATTTCTTTCCGCGTCTTCTTCATCTTCTTCATCGTCATCATCTTCAACATCATCGGCATACCATGCATCTAGACGTGCTTTAAAGCTACCGTTAGGCTCAGATATTCGCTGTTGTTGTTGTTGTTGCTGTTGTTGCATCTGTTGTAATAAAGCATCAGGATGGACCATTGGAACACCGTTGGCTAATTCTTCTGCCTTAGCCGCTGCCTCTTCAGCATCCAACACTGCTGCTACTGCACGTTGTACATCGTCGTCTTCAACGTCAAGTGTTGCTTGTTTAGGCTTGGTATTATCATATCCAGTATCTAGAGTAGCTTTGCCGTCAGGATGGTTAAGATTATTAGAAACCGGTATAGTTAATTCCTCTTCATCATCGCCTCCAAACATAAAATAAAGATCTAAACATAACAACATAGTAAATAAACAATTCATCTGACCAATCTAGTATTAGTTAAATCTTACCAGCCATGGTTTAACGACAATAATAATAGAGATAGTAGCGATAGGCGTAGTGATGAAAGTTACAAGACTACAACGACCACCGATACTATATATGCTATACTGTTAATAGTAGCTGTGGCTGTAGTAGTAGCTGTGGCAGAATAAATGCGATATATAGTATAACGAATAGCCTACAGTATGCACTCAAGTAGTTGTGCTATTCGCAGCACGTAGCTACACACACCACACGAAGGATAGTGGAAAGAGAAAGAGAAGGAGAGGAAAAACGTTCCAATAGGACAAATAGTATCGATTGCGTAATAGAACTAAGAGTCAATGCAAAAGAAGGCGCATCCAAAGTCAAAAGCAACAATAGATGACTGTAGATATATATATGTAAGTGAGTTGTGTGTGTGTGTGTGTGTGCTTATGTGTGATAGATTGATAGATAGAGAAAGAGTAAATACGCTTATGGTTTGTTGTTTGTGCCAGTGTATGTGTCTCCTAACCTTACATACAGCCTGCACGCATATCAATTGGTAGAAAAAAGTAAGTATCAAGAATGAATATGAGTGTGTGTGTGTATAGACTGAATTCTCGGAGTAAAAGAATGAAATCCGTTGATGGCACACACACACACACATGTGAATCTATAAAATTACTCAAACCTTTCCACACTTATTTGTGTGGGTCATCGTCGTCATTTAGTCTATAGAGTGTATAATAACGATAGTAACCATTGAACATGACTCCATATTAGCACAATGCGTTACGCTTCTCCTATTCTCTCCTATAGTCTCCGTGTTTATAATTATATTATTTAATACATATATCTTCCTTATCTGCCCTCTATTCTAATAGGCAAGTTCTAGAACGTGTAAAACGATTGATGCTTTGTTCCTTGTGTTTTAAGTCCTATTACGACGCATTCTATATCGATAACATGAAGCCTTTGATCTAGATCAAATACGGTTGTTTGGTAATGATACTATGACTACTTGTAATCTTAGTTGACAGTTTTAACAACTTTTTATTGCTATTTTTATTATATAGTTGGCATGGCTATAGTAGTAAATACCAGGTAATATATGTCAGCTAGTAAATACTAAGCTTTCTTTCTCGATATACCAAGATTCAAGTTATCTTGAATTTCCATTAATAGTCCTGGTATTTCTATTGTTTCAGATGTTAAGGTGTTTGTCTAGCTACCAAACAGAAATTCAATGTTAACAATCAACTACAAAACACTCGATAAAACAATAGTATTAATGTTCAAACAGTTTGATGTACCTGTATCAAATTTGATGTTATTTATTGCTAATCTAATAAATACTAATACAGCATAATTATACAATCAACTACTAGCTAATAATAATAATAATAGTAATTAGATAATGAATAAATGACTTTAGTATTATTGCTATTATAGAAAGTAGCGCTGTAAAGTAATATTCAGGAGAAATGTTAAATAAATATGTACCATTTCTTTCAACCTCTTTTGTTATGAAGCCACTTTTTTAATACTAGTAATAGTAGTTGTAGCAGTAGCTGTCATAGTAGCAGTACTAGCAGTAACAGCAGCAGTATGTTCACTCGTCTACTATCATCGAACATGTTTTGTCGCTCTTTTGGACCAGCTAGACGGGTTTGTTGACACCGACCATAACCAATGTGGCAACAAAACAGTATCCAGTGTCAATAACGACAATGGCTACACGGTACAAGGCAATAGATATAACAACTTGTTCATTGCAACCGTTAGATTCAGCGTCGAAACACTATCTCTCTACGGTTTTTAATAATGATTCAGTAGATTTGTCGTTAAATAACAACATTGTAAAGTATAGTGTTGGCAACAGCAATGACAGCAATAACAAAGCCAATAACAGCAACAATGATCGCGATAATAGCAATAGTAGTACTCGAGGCAACAATGAGCAAATATCGCCTAATGAATTTGAACTCAATGTAGGCGAAGGTAATACATTAATCATTAAATAGCTATATCGTATTACTAATGGCAGTGTTTATGTTAATTAATCTATCTAATATTGATTAGCAATTCGTGGTCTAAAATATGATTTGGAAGCATTTCCACGTCATATGCCGTATTACACGCATATTTATCGATCGGACATGCTAATAAGCGACCCACATCATACACGATTAAGTTTACGAGGTCGTCATGTTTATTTATGGATCATTAGAAGTTTACGCTGGTCTATTCGTTGGTATTATGGTCGGGAAGGGGCCTACATACGTATTGTCTCGGTTCATCCACCTACTAGCCATTCATCTATGCCATTAAATACGAAACAGCAATCAACTTCTACGGGAAATGGCCGTCAACAGCATAATGATGAGCATAGCGTAAAACTTGGAAAAGCTGCCTCAGAATTACGTATTCGTTGGCGATTTGAACATTGTAAAAATGCAAATTCTTCAGATTCAGATTCAACAAGTCTTGCTACTAAAACAACACAGACTTTAGCCTCTTTACTTATGCCATCACCGTTGGCCGGTACAAAAATACCTACAACATCACCTTCTACTCAACAACAACAATCTAATGCTGTAGATAATAGATTAGACTCATCAATGCCGTCATCTGTTATTTGTGAAGGTGTATTCGCCTATCGATTTGACATTCATGGACGTATTAGTGAGTTCCGAATAGAACATTTGGCTCCTACACCAAGTCCACATCTACTTGATAATTGGCGTATTCGTTTACTACGTTGGTGGCCTGTTGCTACTATGACAGAGGATGAAGAGGCAAAACCTGCCTTGAGTTGTTCATCAATATCACGTTTACCTCATCATCATCATCATCATCGCCATTAATACTTATTATTTGCATTCTTTTATTGCTAATGATCGTATATATGTAGAATGCACCACAATATACTGTCATTATGGCTGTGAAATTAAAATCATATTTCAAAATATTTCAATTCAATTCAATTCAATTTAGTTCATCGTTTATATCATTCCTTTCTCTTTCC
Source organism: Syncephalis fuscata (assembly GCA_025786725.1). Taxonomy (NCBI): domain Eukaryota; kingdom Fungi; phylum Zoopagomycota; class Zoopagomycetes; order Zoopagales; family Piptocephalidaceae; genus Syncephalis; species Syncephalis fuscata. Next base: position 860,358 of record JAHLTZ010000005.1, on the reverse strand, counting down.
TCTATTATTTTCTCCATTTATACAAATTACTATAACGACAACATGTAACTAAAAGTCTTGTTACTATTGAAATAATCACTTTTACGCTTATTCTTTGTATTAAGTGATCAGAAATATGAAATAATACGCATACTAGTTCGTAAAGCTAATTTCCGCCCCCACCGGCCATTGGACTTCTTGGACCATCGGGACTAGCAGCACCTCCACTGCCACCAACAGGTCCACCTTGTTGATTCCACGACAAATAGGTGTGATCACCAAGTTTTCTATAGTAGAAATTAGCGTTTGTAAAACAAATAAGTATTAATATTAAATACCTTGGTTTATACAAATGGCGAAGTGTAAATACACAACCCAGAATGACACAAATGACGGCCACTGTAATATAGGCAATACCTAAGAATGGATTCTTGCCGCCTAAGAAACTAACTGTTGAAATAACAATCGATTTACTGCCACCATAATATGATGTATTGAAATCTATAATATATACGTATATACATGTACGAATTAGCCGTTGTTACTCTTTTATTCTTTTAACTTACGTAAATCGATGTCCAATGTATATTTGCCCTTGCTAATACCTTCCTTATCACTTCTGCCGTACAATTTTCTAAATGTAGGTAGGCCAGCCGTGCGCATCCATACTTGGAAGTGTTCATCGTTTTGTAATTGTGGTAAATCGTCAATACTGGCATACTTGCCATCCTTATAGCGAGTAGCCCAGTTAGGTGGCGGTAGAATATTGCCCAATTGATCTGCTGTATAGGAAGTCTTGCCGTATTTATTACTATCTGATGACCAAGTAATGCCCTTATTTGAAAATTTAAACTGCTTTGCCGTATCATCAGCTGCCTTGTTGTTGTTACCGTTGCTCTGTGAAAGTGGTTTGAGTTCGATGAAATTGTATCATTAAACATAGAGTTGGCAATTAAACCACATGGATAATAGAACTGACTGGAGTCGGATGGTCCAAGCAAATCGGTACATCCACCAGTTGCTAACTGGTCGCGAGTACGTGCAGTACCTTTTAATTGTTCGGAATCAAAAGATTTGACGTATTTACGATGATTCTGATAGAAATTGTCTAAAAGATAATACATGTAGACAGGTGGCTTCAAATCGACAGGAATTTCAAACTAAGAGTGCATCGCGTGACATTGTTTATAGCATATGCTGGCGCATCAGGTAGTCGATTATTTTCACCAGATCATTAATTAACGTTGATTTGAAGCGCGGTTCATCGTATTTAGTGCTGCTTGACGAAGGAAGTGAGTAACGATAGGACTTTTTACCCAAAGGTACGAATGTTGAACCGGCACTGTCGCATCTACTGTAATTGATTACTATTTCGGTCACCTAGTAGTATAGACAAGTTAAGTTTCATTAATATTAGTCAGTTGGATGCATGTTGTCAAGCAGTTGGCACAAGTAACGATAACTTACATTTTCGCTGACGTAAAACAGTACACCACCAATAGGGGCAAATATAATACCAATGATAAACAGTGTAGGTAATACGGTCTTTGGTGTAAGAATGGGTTGCCAGGCTTTAAGACGTTGTTGCTTAAAGGCCGTGTCTAAATACAAGTAATATATGTATAGCAATAATAACAATAATAGGCAATTAGTAAACTGCAGCATTACAATAATACAAGATGCGTCTAGTATTATACTTACTCGCTGGCCGTCTTGATTTCTCTTCAGTAGCAGTCATAGTGCTTGATGCAGGTGAACCAATATAATAGGGCCCCAATCAGCTAGCATGCACCTGACAACAAACAAGAAATAGCAAGTAAAAGAAAGACTAGACCAGGTTAGATGCTGCGATAATAGATGCGATAGATGAGACAAAGAACGAAGGACTATCGGTGGTAGACGTGTTAAGGGGCGGCAATAGTGATGGACACTTGTCCGTACACAACAAGAGAAGAAAGAAGAAGAATAGAAGTAGAAGTAGAAGTGGTAAAACTAGAACAAATAGAGCAGGTCACAGGCAACAAGCCAAGAAATAAAAGAAACCAGTGTCAATCAAATTTCGTTTATTTAAAAGAATTCGATAAATTCTACAGTTGTACTCTGTTTCATCAACTATTTGAATGGTCATTTGACCGCTTCTATATTAAACTATCTGTATTACTAGTCTATTGAAATAACTGTGTTAATAGACTATTAAAATGTTGTATTATTATTATTATATTAGTATATTGATTAATGGTAACAGTAATAACAATAATAAATGTAGATAATATACAACTTTATTTGCCGTAGGTTAAATATACAACTAATGAATGTTGCCTATGCTGTGTTACTAGTAGATGGTGACAAATTGTCTAGCATTACTATCGTGGCCATTAAGTAATAGCATCTTACTATCCATTGTAATGGCATAGGCTTTATCATTAATAGTGAATATTAGTGGAGTAGCATTATAGATATATAAATATAAATATATAGATAGTGATCCACTATTTTACACTGAATTGATTGGTGACGGCGATAGTGATGAGGATAGGGAATAGTAGAATGGATGAGCAGATACGGCCCGAACTACTGGTAGACTTTTTATAGGCTGTGCAGTATTGGTAATAGATATTGAACTAATCCTAGGGCAGAAATAGATCGTTGAACAAATAACTTATCACTAGTTGTTGGTGTTGCCATAACGATTGATTGGCGACCAGCACCGATCCATGGGCGTGATCGGCCAATTTGCTTATTCGATATAGATCGCTTCTCAATCCTACTATTACTAATAGGACCAGGAGGAGCGATACTACAAATAGCGTCAATGTCATTTGGTTGGCCTTTAGGTCCATCACCAGCTAGAAAGGTTGTCCAGGCTGAAGAACGTCGTTCACGTATACCTAAAGTAGGTAATGGATCGGTATAAGGAGGAGGAGGAGTGTTTGTTGTTGTCATTGTTGTTACTAGCTTATCCATTTCTTTGGTAGATACTACTGATGTATCCACAGTAAATAATGGAGATACAATAGGCAAGTCACTCTTTTCTTTCTTCGTTGCTATTTGAGCCATTAACGAAGAATAAATGGGTGTTTTATTACGATACGGCAACTTTTTGGTAACGTCACGTCCATTTAATAGACTGCCCTTCTTTGCACTTTGTTTCATCAACTTCTTCTCCATAGCTGGGCTTGTGGGCTCCTCTTCTACCTTGGCTAGTTCACTCGGATAAAGACCTTGCGAGGGATGTCGGTGCATAACACGTAGTGCTCGGGATGCTTCACGTCTATGTGCTCCTTGTCGTTGTAGCTTGCATGAGTCGAATGAACAGTCAAGCATTGCTGTACAAAAGATGCACGGTCCCGGTGTTATACGTCGTCGACGGGCCAGTGGCACCACGGTAATGAAATCGCTTTCCTCACAAGTATCATTGATAAATGTGAGTACAGGCACGTCGTCTTCTACGGTCTTGGTCGTCGGATTCGGCATAATATTCGAGTCATTGTTGTGGATGAATCCTTTAAAAATACGTCGTAATAATGTTCGGACTAGATTAAAAGTATTTAAATATTACTATTGTTATTAATTGAATGGTATTAGAATGTAATCATCTTACGTGGCTGCTTCTTTGCCTGTTCTTGTGAGGTACTATTTCGCATTGTTACCATCATTATCTTGCGAGCAGGAACATTGCCCGTGCAATGCATTGCACCATAGCTTGATACGCTAGGAATCATAATGGCGCTGTAAACGATAGTATATCACCAATAATATCAATTCAGTAATATTAAGCTAATATGACGCCGGCGTCGTGTTCTGAAAGCGTCGGAACAGGTTAGGAATAACACGGCCACAAATGTAAGCTAGATTGGCACGCACGCTTAAATTCAGCGGATAAGAGTGCAATAGAAGAATAGTTTGGCTACACAGAAAATAAAGAATTGAAGAAAAAACCACTAACTAATCAATACAAAAACATAATAATAGTAATAATATAAAATGGTTAGTAAAGTGTTACACGCTATTAAACCGATCATTGTTAACTATTAATTAATTTGAACCACAGTCACACAAAGTTGAATAGACAGTCAATGACGTACTCGTTCATAGTTATCACTTTAATACAGACTATTCACATACATACGCATATTTCAATACGCTATAGCTCTCCTATTGTATATGTATACCTACCAAGATAAATTGATGAGTTATTAACAAAGAGAAATGACTGTGCTATGTTCTTGTTAATCTGATGCATCATAGAACTACTTATAATAGACTTATGGACGCGCTTTACTATGAAAACACCAGGGAACAAATAGAATTCAGGTATAGTGTCTTTCTTTGCTTGGCCCTTAGCATCACGGGGTAGAAAATGCACGTCCACATGGTAAATGCTGGATGACCAGCAAGCAAGTGCCGCATGGGCGTGTACCAATTAGAAGTGACGCTTAATGACTAGTAACCTGCTGTATGCATATAGCCACAAACATATTATCATGCATATACACGCATTGATTCAAACAAAGACATTGCAGGCGAGTAAAGCAATACAAGGCTATGCCAACCAAATAGATTCTATTATTACTTTTAATAAATGAATAGTTTGACCTATTGTTTATTCGCGTTGATAATAAATCGTGCGTACATGTGACGCAAAAGTCTATGCAGATACTAGACCAGGATATGTCCATCGATTTACTTGAGAATCTCGGTCACGACACCTACGAACATGACGCCATAGTATAAGTAACAATCCATCAAGTAATATATGAATATGTGTATATGCTATATGTTCATATAATTGTATTAAACTTACCAGTACCGACAGTCTTGCCACCCTCCCGGATAGTAAAGCGCATACCTTCCTCCATAGCAATTTCTGAGCCTAGCTCACAGTCTAGCGTCACGTTATCACCTGGCATGACCATTCGGCTGGGATCTGGCTCCTCGCCTGGTGCCAATGGGAAGCGAAGTGTTGCGGTAACATCCGTGGTGCGGATATAGAGCTGTGGCTTATAATTGTCCACAAATGGTGTGTGGCGACCACCTTCATCCTTTGACAGAATATAGAATTGGGCTAGGAACTTTGTATGCGCTTTAACGGTACCTGGCACACAAATGACCTGGCCACGATGGATTTGTTCACGTTTGATACCACGTAAAAGTGCACCCATATTGTCACCGGCCTGGCCTTGGTCCAATTCTTTACGGAACATTTCAATGCCTGTAAGTGTGGTCTTAATTGGTGGTCCAAATCCGACAATCTCAATATCGCTGCCTTTGGTGATAATACCGCGTTCTACACGGCCTGTAACGACGGTACCACGACCAGAAATAGAGAACACATCTTCAATTGGCATAAGGAATGGCTTGTCGAGGTCGCGTTCAGGTGTTGGGATTGATTCATCTACCATTTGCATCAATTCAAGAATCTTATCCTCGCCAATTTCCTTGTTGCGGCCTTCAAGTGCACATAGAGCACTGCCCATAACGACAGGGACAGAATCGCCGTTGAATCCGTACTCGTTAAGCAATTCACGCATTTCCATCTCTACCAATTCAAGCATTTCTGGATCATCAACAGCATCGACCTTATTGATGAATACCACAAGATGTTTAATACCAACTTGACGGGCCAACAACAAATGTTCACGGGTCTGTGGCATTTGACCATCGGTAGCAGATACAACAATAATGGCACCATCCATCTAAACATATAGTATCCATTGGTTAGTATTCTACTATTTGTTATTCAACTATCGCTTACTTGGGCAGCACCGGTAATCATGTTCTTAATGTAATCGGCGTGACCAGGACAGTCAACATGAGCATAATGCCGACTAGCTGTCTGGTATTCGACATGGGCTGTACTAATGGTAATACCGCGTGCCCTTTCTTCTGGAGCTTTGTCGATATCATCGTAGCCACGAAACTGTGCCATACCTCGGGAGGCTAGAGTTTTAGTGATGGCTGCAGTAAGTGTCGTTTTGCCATGATCGACGTGGCCAATTGTACCAATGTTGACGTGAGGCTTGGAGCGATCAAATTTGCCGGTTTCTGAGGCCATACCACGCGTAAACACTGATTCATACAAAAATATACAAAATAAATTGTATTAATATTAACATGCACTTTTTGTAATTTATCTAATACAATAAACAATTAATTATCATTTACCTTGCGTGCTACGGAGTGCAAATGACATTGGCGATAGACGTGGTGCCATAGCTACTCGGGCCATAGTCTATAATCACATTTAGTATTTAGACTAGCTGCTCTATACTGATCCAATACGCTACTTACTGTACGGGCAGAGTTGCTGATGGCAGTGCGTGCAATTGAACGGACAGCTATATCAGTTATATTAATTATATTGGTTATGATCGATTAATAATTACGCGCTGTTCTATAGCCATTATCTGTAACCTACCAGGGCTGCGTGCACTTGAGGTCAAGGCACGACGAGCAGCCTGTCGACCGGCTGTCTGTGCAGCATTTGCGCAAACTTTAAGGGAAAGCATGCTGTTGACGAGACTACTAGAGTGATTCGTAGCAAATAGGAAACGTCTAGCGTGAAAGAGTAGCCTTTAGCAATCTTTTATGTCAAAAACAACGACAGCGATACTATCGGAACCGACAAAGTCCGCCAACACCCGTTAAAAATAAAACAAAAAATAGTATCCAGTCGAGTGCCTATTAGCCTATAAATCACTTTTGTTATTTGCAATGAATTATGTAGATATACTCAATGATTGTTGTTATATAGCAGACTTTGTTATTCTTGCAACTCAATTAATATTTGCTTATAAATAACCACGAATTAAAATGGTATACAGTAATTTATTAGTTGTAACTAAATAATGTTACTTAGTGTGTTGTACATTAAGTGAATGGCGCAGTTGATTAAAACACTGAGACAGTAATAATGAATTTATTGATTACAATTATACATTAGCAGTACTATGAATATTAATATGTGGTTAGACTGATTGACATTGTGGAATTAAATGCAATACATAACATTTCATTACTGCATTGCCGATCGATCAATTAGTATATTAAATGGATGAACTGACGGATGGATGAATAAACAAATAAACAAATGGATGGATGCACGGATGGATGGATAGAGGATACATGTATACCGAATAATAAATCTACAATGATGAGTATTTGATCACTGGTGTCATTCGCTACACAGCCCCATGTTTAATAGGTTGAATGTTATTAAATGTAGCCATTTGACCATCAAATTACATTAAAATGTTAATAAGCTGTTTAAACATTGGTGGCATCTTGACCAAATAAATATAATAAGTAAATATATCAATAGTGATAGATTTATTATTGTAGTATTATGTCGTTTTAATAAACACTTTCATACAGACTATTAAAATCATTTCAGTTCAGTATATATAACGCTCTCTTTGCCACCACTGTCACTTTATTTATTTAATCAACACGCTTAACAAGTATGCAGTAACAATACCAATCAGCACTTGACTGGATAAAAACCAAATGGACATATTTCCCTTTATTTGGAAAACCATGTCAAGTGATGGCATCAACAACAATATATAATGCTGCTGTTGATACTTGTGCCAATGAAGACAATAGTTGGTATGTAATATACATGCAAAATAATGGTGCATAATGACAAATATAATCTGGATATACTTGTCGACTGGTACCAATGGTCGAATAACTGTAACAGATATTTGTTAGTATTGCTTAGTAGATACAAAGCACCTACATTTAGTTGATTGTTGTCCATATGTGATTCATAGTGTACATTTAGTGTGGTTATCTGTTGTTTGATACTGTTGCATTAGAAAATATATAAAAAGTAAACTGAAAATGTAAAAGTTAAAAGTTGTTAATCGAGAGAGCAGCTAATAAAGAAACTATGCGTCCACCTGGAGTACTGACGATAGCACCATTTGGCACAAGTATCATATGTCAGAAGCACACAGCTTTATACTAGCCACCATCAAATAATATGTTGCTTAATAATGCTATAATAGTTAAAAAATAAACAAAATGTACTATTGAATATTAATATTGTATTTGCTGGCAGCTTGAATTATAATTTATTATTATACATATCTAGTGTAACGAACGGAATAGTTACACCTCCTTGTTGCGATGGTCAATGTAATTGCTACACAGCATTGTATTAATTATAATGATCAGCGATATTGTAAACATAGGTTACAGCTGCCGGTTATTGTTACGCTCCCTCTCTCCATCTACTGGTAAGACTACTACGTGTGAAAGTAGCTCATTATTATATAAGCAATAATATATTATAACAATAAATTTTATTTATTCATGATTTGCGTTATTCACAATGTTACAACAATTTAAAATATACAAAAAATATGTCATAATACCAAACTGAGTGTGTAATTTGGATCGGGTCATAAACAAATTTAGTACTTCGTTTGGATATACCATTTGCCTTGCTCAACTAAATTGCTTCTAAAACTATTTCCTAGCTCATATTGAAATTCAGATTATCCAAACTGCGTTTCCATATACGCTACAAATCAATAATAACAGGCCATGGTCAAATATTTTCTACTTTGTATCGACAGTGTTAAATCTCATATTCAAGCACTGGATATTTTTAACACAATTAAAATGCTGTAAATCATTTATTATATGTTTCAATCTTCCTTTATACTCATAATTATTTTGACATGTAATTAATGTAAAAAAATGTATACCAAGTATGGTGACGATGGTTTAGACACAAAACAGCGCATTTTAAATCCAGCATTTGCGTTTTTCTATATTATTATTATGTTTTCATGGGAGTTGCCTCATTGGATCAATTGTCGTTTTAATCAGATGATTGTTTATACTAAATTTAGTATATGGCTGTCACGCCAGATACATAAACGTAGCTAGGGCGTTTTGTAATATAAATTTTTGCTATAAAAATGGAGTGCGAATTTGAGCAGTTTTCTACTATTATCTATCCTTCACTTCCGTCTAACGTTATCGTTAAAACTACACTATATTCAGTACTCGTTTACGAACAATTTTTAAAGCAAGTTTTTTATTTTAAAAACAGCCTAGAGACTATCATAATGATTTTCCATAACACATTTACGATTACTACTTTTGCTACTGCATTGTTGCTCGTGTCGAGTATCCAGGATATTACTGAAGTACAAGCAATATCTTCGTCCGGCATTAAGGATAATATTCTAAAAGCTATACCGTTTCGTAAATCTACGCAAGTTGAAGAGCAGGAATGTAAGTCATATTATTTTTGAGTAAGGTTTAAGCTAATGGTGCTGTATTTAATAGATTTCTATGGGCATCCAATGGGAAAAGAAGGCGTATTTAAAGATAAAAATTTAAAAATTTACAAAAAAAGCACTGCTAGTAATAACCAAGTTTCCAGTGCTTTCGGATACTTTTTTGATCCAGCCACGAAAAAAGATCAAGCCGTTGACCTTCTATGCGGTCCTGCAGACAAAGCCATACGCACGGTTGAAAAACAATCAAATTGGATAAATGTGGATAGGAAATTCTTGCTTTATCAGGTAATTATACAACTACAAATATAGCATTATTATTATTAACACAAGCTTATGGCAGGATCTATATGCGCAATACATGAGACAGCAAGACAAGTCGATTTTTCGTACTGTTGATTTTAACCTTATCGAGAGATTTGCTCCAACGCATGTTTGTTACATGACTCCATCCATGGGTGATAAAAATCAGCCACCTTTATATGAATTCTACGAATTAACTCTAAATAACTTGGGAGTTGTTGATACTTTGCTTAATCGAATAAGAAACGGTACAGGTTTCAAATATACTTATAGATAGAGCTAACACATCTATAAATTAGGCGTTTTATTTGCAAAAAAATTGGGATGGTACTATAAACTTCAAGATAGCTGTACGTTTATAGACATAACATATTTATTAGTGTTCTAATAGTTTGTTAGGTGTAAAGTTTGATAATAAATATCAAGCCATCATCAGATGTATTGAAGACACGTATAGTATAAATAACGGAGCTGACGAAGAAGCCAAAAGTTTTGTTATTCAAAATTATGATAAGAATATAAAATCTTATTTTAAGCATGTGCTTACTATAGCTGGTTTTCAAGGCGATGAACTCAACAAAGCGCTAGAACATTATACCAGTGGTTTACTGTTTAATGTAAGGGGTGCTTTGAGTCAACAAACGAGTTTTTTGAGCATTTAAATCCCATTTACAGGAAATAAATAGACATAGTCAATTGGATGTATTTGAGCTAGTTAGATGTGCTACTACTACAATTTACATGTGCTGTAAACAGACGAACAATAATCTCTACGAATTGAAATAAAGCACGCCTTAACATATACTTTTGTTATTAATCTGCAATAGCTTATACAGTAATTGCTAAATTAAAAACAATCTATTCTACACATGTATCATTAGTACAGTCTTTTATTTAGCTGTAAAATTGGGCATCATACTTGATTGGCAGCAATACATATTCGTATATCTAACCATTGGCCACAGATTTTAAGGGCATACGTCACCTTTACATTCGTGGTACACGAGTAGCATGCGCTCAATATAAATAAACACATGACTTTCTATCTCTTAATTAAGCATTGGTTTTCGTTTTACTATTATTTCATCCTTATCTAGCCCAATCATTGCGACAATATATTTTTGTTAGATATTTTTTCTTTTCATAACTACTTTGTAAAAATACATTTGTGCATATGACAACATGTCTCTAAGCAAACGAGCTGCTGAGCAAGCTGAGAGTACGGTCGAGTCCAAACAAAGGTACCTATATACTATTAAAACGTTATAATTTGAATAACAGATGTACATAGAAAAATAGTATTCTTGACCAAAATACCAAGTTTATCGACTTTATGTGCTTGTGTTTGGTATAGGTTGCCACCACGGCTATTGCTGAATAAGCTGCAGCAATTGCCCCTTCATTTATTTGATATGATACTGAAAAATCTTAGTGCTTTGCAAATGATTGTGCTGATGGATATGTTAAAAGCAGGACAGTCGACAAACATAGAAAATGGTCATAGCTATATAGCAGATGAAAAGGATAAACCAGCATCTTATACGTCAGAGCAAGGTGTGATTTATATGCACAATTGAGCTATTGGTGGAAAAAGCGTAAATTGGTGCAAAACGTTGAGAGAATCTGGTTGATTATGCGGCAGTATAGTTGCGAAATTTTACCATCTCTGCAACTTGCGACCGAAACAGTTTTACCCAATGAGAAAGTCATGGGTCATATTTATGAGATACTTTATTTTTTAAATCGTGACGCTATTAGTTCCGATATACAAATTGCTACTGGAGATAGCAGTCAGAATCAATCAAAAATCCGCGCTTTCTGGTCTCAATGGAATCGCTGGGATGCTGTACCGCCACAAAATGCATTTCGTGCTAAAGATACAGTGTTGGGCAATGCTACGACATCACCGATACTTCATCTACTTCGATGTATCTTTAGCAAAATGAGCTCAGTGCAATTACATGGCTTTGGCAATTTTACATGGACCATGGAAATGCTGCGCTGGATGGTTAACATAGAAAAAATCAACTTATCCAACATGCACAGTAGTCGGCCTGAATTTATACAGCTACAAGAAGTTTACAAACTGGCACAAGAATATGGTGTACAAGAACTTTGCTGGTCCTGCTGTGATATCGTCGTAGACGACTTTGCTGCATCAGCATCACCCGACTCTTCACTCACACCGATCGATCTTACTTTTGTAAACTGTCGATTTTCGCAACGCAGGGCACAAATTTCTGCTCAAAAATATTGCTGGCGAGTCGGGCTAATTAACTTTCAAGATATCATATTAGATATAGACTCGGTCAAAAACGCACACAAAACCGCATCAAAACTTAATCCATTTCAACAGCTAGTTAATGCAATCTATATTAGTGATTTGAAAAAACTTGTTCTGGACTCTGTATTGATCAACGGTTTTTATAGGCCATTATTGCAGCAAAGTCTACAGTGCAAATTATCTGAACTTGAATTGATTAATGTTACTATTGACACTGACGATCCTGTAAACTGGATTAGACAATGTTTTCAACATTCATGCAAATTACAATCATTATCAGTACAGTATTTTACCGAGCCAAATGATACTATCGGTGTTCCAGGCTGTCTAACGGAGCTACTAATGTCCGGCAAGATGCTATCGACACTTTGCATTGCAGGCTATTCCTCAGATGCCACAAATGCTGCCAATATACTGACGCTAGTTCGGCAACTCCCACTGCTCTCCTCGTTTACATTCATCTATCAATATTTGGGCGATGCTGATGCTATACCTGCGCTTTTGGAACTGCTAGAACATCCTAGATTACAAGAACTAAATATTAATTTTACTACACAACGAAATACTGATATTATAGTGGCTTTATTTGCAAATCTATTTTGTATAAAGTCGCTTAAAACATTAAAAATATCCAACTCCCGCATTGATGACACGCTTATCGATACACTTGTTCACGCTTTAGAAAAGCATCGATTACCGTTAAACTGTATCGACTTGACGCATAACCATATTACCAATGTTGGTGTAACCCGCCTGGCTACTGCACTACACAAACAGCAGCAATCGGCTACCTTTAAAATTCTACTTGATCACAACCATGCTTCTCCACAGTTTATTAATAGCTTTCGATTATCTCAACTATACGCCCATTCTTGGCATAAACCCCTTTATCGTAATATATTGGATGGCTTTGACGAAATGTAAACTTTATTTTTGCCGTTGTTCTGTCTTACTATATAATAAAAACTATAATCAACAGTGATATTCAACTAAATTAAAAGAAGCACATACTTATGTGTATCATCTGCTATGCGTTGTTTATATAGTAATAGCTACATAGTTTTATTAAAAACATACTATCATAGCAAGTCAAGCATATAATTCATGCGGCCAAGTAATAGGCCATATCGATAGACTATTCTGCTTTTCTCCAACAGTACAAATATAGTGCGAACAACAGGCGGTAAAATGCAAATGCTTGAGACACTACTAGTATAGTTTTTTGAAACTTGCCTACAGATTAGAAATAGGTGAATTCCAGTGTTACTAGCAGCAACACAAGGGTCAATCGCCTGTGCTCACTCGTTTACCACAGAGTCGGTAATCACCAAGATATTTTGACGCATAAAAGGCGATAGGAGTCGTTATGATATTGGCGAGAATCTTGCAGCGAAAAGGCGCAGTAAAATAAAGTATAGCTGAATTTAGAAATAAGCCACTTGTTATTGAGTCAAATAATGTATACTTGCTTTATTCTACTAATGGAATTCATAGCTTTTGCAAATAACATAAATTTTTAATAATAAAGTCCAGGTGTTTTTGGTGCTGTCTAACTAGTGATCTACGCCTTGTTGTTCTGGGTCGCCTTTTCTTAAAGGAAGAGTTATTCCGCGACTGTTTTCGCCTAACTTACAGCCTTCGATTTAGAATTAAGTGAATACTGAAAAAAGGTGTTTAAACAGGCGGATGGCACGCCTTTACAAAACACGGAGCTGGCCAGGCCCAAAATAATTTAAAAGCATCATAGAATCTAGTGGCTTTCATCGACATTATACTTTCTTATGATCACAATTTGCCTGGTGCGCCATAGCTAAACTCTATCAATTATTTTTATATCAGCCTATTACCACCGCTGTTACCGTCTTCTCATTTACAACAAATACGCACACGCGCGCAACTCGTTACGGCCTCGACAACAAAACATCAATTATTTCTAATACTTACAACATGTTGGCTAAAGCAACCGTTGCAGTGGCTGCATTGTCAGCATTGGTCGCCGTCGCTAACGCTTCCCCTCCTTCAAAGTATATTGGCGATAACACTTTCCGTATCGTTAATGCTGATAATGGCTACTGTCTTAATACACGCGGTAATGGCGATCCATGGTTCGATAACTGTGACTACAACGATCCACTTGCTTTTGAACGCCTTTGGTCACTTGAGAAGGTTGGAGGCTACTATTTAATACGTAACGTCATCAGCAAACGCTGTATTCAAGAGGGTGACAAGGCGGTGCGCATGCCCGAGTGTAATGCCAACAACCCAAAACAGCTCTGGCGCTTCCATCATGACAACAACAATAAGAAATACCGTGCTGGAGAATACAAAGTTATTTCCAAGCAGAGTGATCTTAACAATAATGGTAGATGGACTTGCCTTGAGTCTGACTCGCACATTAGTTACAAAACACACACCATCAATATGAAGTGCGATGTCAACAACCGTCGCCAATTCTTCTTGCAAGCTCGCAATCCTGGTCTTCCTCGCACTTAATAAAGTATTAGCAAGTTGAATACGATCAAGTATTTAATACAACTTTATAATAAATCTACAGCTAATGCTATATTAATAATACATAAACGCCAGTGAAGTATAAATATTAATCGAATATTAATAGAAGCCATATGATTGTGATTCCGTATCATTCCGCATTTGTTGTTGTTGCATCTATGTACAACATGGATTATTGCATCTGAATGGTCTCTTCTACTTTCAATATTCTACTATTGTATTTTGGACATATTTGTGATGTAAGATCAAGATTAATATACTATTATAAAGTTGTTTATTAAACAGCCACTTTTCCTATAGCCAATTTGACTAAGTAAATGGCATTTGAACAATTAATATCATAATGACAATATATATATTAAAGCAATAATAAAGATAACTAATTAATCACCTTATTGTATTGATAATTACACATAAATTAATGTTAGATGCAATATTATACATGCTATAGTAATGAATGGGTGTTTGATTGTATTTAAAAGTATTAAAAAAAGGCGGTGAAATGAGTAAATAAAGATTGTAAAAAAGCACAATGGCTTTAATTAATTACTTTTAAACAATAGTCAGTTTAATAAACATGTGTACAATCAAATTAAGTAATTTTATTACCAATTATAGATGACCTTATATCCATAAATGTAACAATTACAAAACATTAAACTAATAATTGCATTTTATTATTGTACTAAATCTATAAAACAAATTGTTATTGCTACCAAATGCTATCGATTCAGATTCTTGCTACAAGTCCCATCAATAGAGTTTGTACTAGACTGGCATGCATTGATAAGCGAACGTTGGAATTTGCATTAGCCCGAATAATGTCATCCATGTTAGCCATCTGGCTACTTTAGCATCTATAGTGGCAGTGGGCTTGAATATCTTGATTGTAGAATCAATACCTATTATAAATTAAATCCATTTATCATTAACATTGACTATCATAAGTTATTTATACTTACCAGAAACAGCGATGGTCGGTTCAAATGGATGCCCCTAATATTTATCAAATTTAATACACCGATAATGATAAATTAACTATCATCTTACTTCAGTCACATTAACAACCTCTTCATCGCCTTCTAATATTTGAATAAGCTTTCCGGTGGACTTCTCCCAAATAAACAAATTGCCATCATCACTTCCAGAAATAATGTACTCGTCTCGTGGGCCGTAAAATTTACATCTTTTACCGTCTATTTGATTATTAAATAAGTCTATATTTTGACAAATTACGACTACAATACTTGCATCAACATTACAATGTCCTTTATAACTGGATGTTTCATGATGGCATGGCTATCGCTTTCACAGCGATTAATACGACTCACTGACCGATTAAAAATACGACCAACCAATGATGACTCGTGTATTGCATTTTCATAATCATCAGAGTCGTCGTTGTCGTCATCAGAATCATCAGAATCGTCATCATCGTCATCATCAGAATCACTGATCCTATTCCACCATAAATGCCGTCGTCACTCGAATCATTGGCGTGGAAAATATCTGCCATACTAGAATCCTCCTGTGGTGATGAGCCGGTTCCATTTATAAAACCTCTTAAATCAAACACATTTTGCGATGACAAGCTGGTGTCGTCATCATGATTATCTCCAATAATAAGAATTTGGTGATCACTATCTTCACTGCTATGATCTTCATTGCTACTATCTTCATTGATATGGTTTTCATCGCTGTCGCTCGTATAGTTATTTTCTTCACTACTATTATCGTTTATATCGCTGGAATCTGTATTATTATACTTTGATAAATCGTGCATATGATCCATACGGC
Organism: Syncephalis fuscata; assembly: GCA_025786725.1. Lineage (NCBI taxonomy): Eukaryota > Fungi > Zoopagomycota > Zoopagomycetes > Zoopagales > Piptocephalidaceae > Syncephalis > Syncephalis fuscata. The sequence continues at coordinate 844,227 of JAHLTZ010000005.1, read as the reverse complement.
TCAATGCCATAGGATCGGGCATTTGATAGATAACCGATACACGGTCTATCCAATCTTTTGATTCACTTCCATAGTGGTATCATTTGATGATCCTTGTACCGAACTGGATGTATCAGTAGCCAGTGGTGCAATTTCAGTTTCTGAACGACGCCGTTTACGAGAAGTACTAGGCGCAAGATGATCAGCTTCACTTGTATCGCGTGTAGATTGTTGACTAATCTCATCAATAAAATCATTTAAATCATTGGCTATGAATTCAGTGTCAGCATTCAATAAACTGCGAGCCTTATTTGCATGTTCAAGTGCAACTGCTAGTATTTGTTTTCGTCGCGCTTCATTTGTTTCATGTTGAGCAAGTGCCCATCGACAGACTGCACGACTCCACCAGTTTTGTGGCTCTTCATCATTTAAACTAGTGGCGCGCGATGCATCCCGCAATGCCAAATCCATGTTTTGTAGTGACTCTGAATTAAGTGCAGCTGTCTTTGATAGTTGCAAATAGGCAATGGCGCGCATTCTGTAGTAGATCGAATGTATATTGTCTCTATATTTGACTGATTCCCAATCAAATGTAGCACCTTCACGTGCATTTTGAATCATTTGCCAGTCTTTACGACGAATAAGTCGGGTAAAAATACTAATACAATTCTTATAATCATTATTTTTAAAGGCTTCAACTCCATCGGCTATAGTGGGTAATTCAGTTGATGTAGCAACATTTGCAGATTCGCCACTATTTGCTGAATGACGGTATGCATTTTCAAGTTCTGAGTCTGATGCGTCGTTTTCTCTAGATGCATTGTCTTCTCTCGTTGTATCTTCAAACACACTTGTGTTATCGATATTTTCGCTATTAGTATGTGCTGTAGTGTTTGTATTATCTCCTGTACCACTAATTAGCGAAGGTGTTTCCAGCATAATAGATCTTGTTGCTGTAAAGCTATTAGTACTCTGATTCATCGAATTCTCTGAAGATCCATTAGATTTGACCTCTTCTTGCGATGGATTGTAAGTGGTTTTATGGTTTGTTGCTACTTCAGACGTATTCTCGTCCTTATCGCCAAATATATCGAATAGATAAATGGCATCGCCGGACCAAGTGCCAAGTAACTTGTAGCGTAAATTAGTTAGCTGATAATACATCCACTATTCCCTATTAGTTACCTCATGTCTAGAAGCTGTTCCAAATTTTACAGCAGTTACATGGCCACTTGGATCAAAATTGGATTTTGGTACAAATCGACTCACACATCCAGTTGCGTCATCCCGAATCATACGGCGATCATAAAGATATACAAAAGGACTTGTTCCGCAAATGGCCAAATATTGTGACTGAAATGGATTAAGCGTTAAACCGTGCAATTCAATGCCATACAATCCAAGATCCACTAATGGAGAAGGACACGTATTGTCTTCGCAGTTGTGCGGAGAACGCAGATCAAACTGACGTACAGTTCCTATAAACCAATATTAATAACACGCCAGTATATTGCTAGTATATGTATAGTGTGCTAATTACCGTCTTCGCCACAAGATAAAAACGACCATGGATTATCTTCTACGGCAATTCGCTTGGTCCGACTGGAATGACAGGAAAATACATGTCGCATACGCGCTTTTTCATTAATAGCGCGTGAGCGACTGTAATGAACATCAAATACGCGAATCTCGCCGTCACCAGAACAGCAAGTAATTGTCGTGTCGCTGGTTTGCGGCATAAACTTTGCACTGAATATATTTGCCCGATGACCTATTTTATTGTGAGTGGTGGCATAACAACAGCAATTTACCTACCAGTGGCGATCTTGCACACCAGTGAGTAATCACTGGCATCCCATATACATAGCTGAGCGTCGTCCGAGCCAGATAGAAGATGTCGTCCTGTCTCCGACCAACTAAGTAAACGTAAGATTAACGCAGTGCTAACGGGTAGAATGCCGACCGACTTGCCTAAGCGCATTGACGCAGCCACTATGGCCAATAAGTTCAGTGGTTTTCTCAAGTCTCCGTACAAGGCTGCCAGCCGAATAGACGTTACTAACTAATAGTCATAACAAAAATTGTAAGGCTGGGCAAACAATAACAGGGCGCTCTTATTAGACATACTAAACTGAATCGGATGGCCACCCGGACCAAACAACTCTCTTTTATCCAAGTAACGAAACATAGCGACAGATGATAAACACCGTACTAGTATAATGAATGTACAGAAATTAGATAGTCTGGCGTAGTGTGACTATAAAAAGATGGGAGGTTCCAGTTGTTGTTGTTGTTGTTTAAGTGTGTGAACATTCTCAGTGGACAGGACAATGACGTATAGTGATGATGATGATAATGATTGTTGTTGTTATTACTATTATTAGTTATTGTTGTTTCAAAATGCTGTGACGTTGATGATCATTTAATACATCTATTGACCAATAGTAAACAATCTACGTTGTTTTATGTTTATTGAATAATGTCTTAGTTACTAGAACGCATGTTCGTTTACTTATAAAAACTAATAATAATTACTATATCTGTTTATCCTGGGTTAACTACTTTTTTGTTAATGTGCTATTATCTTGTGTTGTTCATAAATTAATAATGTTAAGCTATACGCTGGAATTGATAAAAGAGTTGGCGGTCGATGAAAGAGAGTTTCTACAAAAGCTATCAGCGATAGAAAAGGTAAGCTGAGCACTTGGCTTAATTGTGAACAAATGGCTTAAACTGGCCATAGTTTCTGCAACAGTTACACCAAGAGGCAATATGGTGTCCGCCTCATTCGCTATATCAGCATTTAGATGCTATTCGGCAATGCAGTGCCCAGATAATACAAGTAAGCATTGAATAGACTAACAGGCAACATTACAAATATTAAAACCAAATAGGTTACCAAAAATATTAATCCACAGCGTATTACGCAAATAGTCGGCCATATTTTTCATTGGGTAAATTATGCTAATTAGCTAATGTAGTATGTGCTAACTATAACTAGATGATTGTTTCGGATTTGGCTTATTCGGAATATGTGGCAAATATGGTCAAACTACAATATTGTATTGATCTTTACGTAAAAAATAGTGATAGCGATTTAGCAATCATACCAGCGACAAAGCAACAGCGTGGAATGCAAAATGACGCTTGTGCGATATAGATGTACTAATACGGGCACCTATTAATCGTGTAATTGCTTATAAAAGCTTTTTAACAGTAAGTAATTTATAATAAATGGATTATTTACAGGCAGTATTTTGCTAATATAAATATAGGCATTCACGGAAACTTCAGTGGCCAAACACGAGCTATTGAGCACTCAATTTTCAGAGGCCGTGGCACGTTTTAGCAGCATTGCTGATATTCTCTACAGAACGGATCAGCTTATAGAAGAGTACAAAAAGCTAATAACGATTCAGGATCGTATTGTCGTATCAGCAAATGACCATAAGGTAAATTAACTTTATTTAACAAAACAGTATAACTAAAAACAGTAAATATAACATTATTTAGAATCTGATCGAACCCATCGTTACTGAAAATACGTTTGAATCACGTCGTTTAATCAGCAAAATCAAATTTCATGGTTTTGAAATGCCAGACTCTGGCGATTATTCAAAAATACTACAAGTCGAAACGCAAGAATTATTTGTTATATTGCTATTTAATGATGTTATTGTTGTTTGCAAGCCATCTACGGTATATCCAAACAAAGATCTTTGTTTATTTATACCGCCAGTTCCCGTTACCAAGGTATCTGCAGCCGCAATACATTTGAGTACACAAAAAGGTAATTATATGGTAAACAAGTGATATTGATACTGATTTAAATAATCTAGAACTTTCATGGTCGTTTGAGTTAACAGTCGACCAAAATGAACCAATTATTTTACAAACCAGTTCTGAAGCTAAAAGAAATGCATGGCTTAGTAAATTTAATGAGATTCGCAGTTTAGAAACTGGTAAATTGCATAATAAATTAAATAACAGCATTATTTATAAATAATTATAGACTTTGTTACTAAAAACCATATGCCAACTGTTTCAACCGCGCCAAAAAGTTCATCGCCTCCACCATTGGAGGGAAGTGAACTTATGTGTCGTGTGAGGAATATTAGTCTACAAATGTGCTCGACTTTTTGGCCAACACAAACTGATCATCTTTCATGTTCGCGCGTAGTGATCGAGCTTCGCCGTACATCTGGCAAACAAAAACAGCCACTAATTGTGGCATTTGTACGTCCTCCAAAACACACCCAATCATCAAACACAGTTTCACAAGCACCAGCACTATTTTTCTGGCAATGGTTAGTGCCTAGCATGGAGGTACGGCAAAACGGTTCTCAAATAACACTAGGCAATTCTTATCGGTTCGAAATGATTCGAGTGAAGTTTGCTCAAACTTTATACAATATTATTCATAAGGAACAGTTACGGCAATTAATGGCAAAACAGCAGTCGACACCGGTAAATTATACACTAAATACTGTACCATCACCAGAAACAAATGAAATGCAAGCTTGTATAATGACCACCGATGGATGGCATTACATAGGTTCATGCGTATTTGCATTTGTGAATTGCGGCAATGATCGTTTGGTATTTTCTATTCGACATGCTATCACACGGCGTACAATTATTTCTGCCGATATGCTAGATTTTAATACAACTGTAGATTTATTATCAAAACGAACTTTACGTGTTACAATATTGGAACACTCGTCTAAATGGATACTAGGCTTTCGTGGTTCTGAAAAGAATATTCATTTGGCATGGAAAAACATACGCGCATGTATCAAGCACGCTAAAAAAGCAATGACGGCCCCGATAACATCTATGAAGTCAGAGAACAATCTAGTTGGCGCAGTCAAGCTTAGTAGAACGCATAAAGAAGAACAATTGAAAAAGCTGTTTTCCATGTTAGTCAAAAACAAACAAGAATCTTTAAATAAGCCGGTACTTTTTGAACAATTAGCAAAGGTTTATGCCGTTACAGGCAGCAATCAATGGCAGTGTCTAGGACTAGGAAAGGTGCAAGTCATTTGGAACTACGTAGCACAAGAGAAGCAACTAGTTTGTAGCTGGCCAGAACGTCGTCAGTCATTCCTTAATATAAAGCTTGTGCCAGCCTACATGACAGTCAGCGTGGATGTTGTCACTGCCTGCACAGCTATGATTCATCAAATGTACGTTAAGCCTGACATGCGTATTTACGAACATCAAAATACCTTAATTATGGATGATTGGCCTGCACCCGTAATTATTGTTCAATTTAGCAGCACACATTTAGCCGAGTCTTTAGCACAATGTGTGGTTGAAGAAAACAGTAACAATAATCAGCCTGATGGTCGTAAAAAACACGCATCAGCATCCAAAAGTGACACAAGTGCAAGCTTAGAACTATTTGAAGCTGACACTTCAACAGAGAGTGCGCAAGATGTTGAGCAGACTTGCAATGATCAAGCAGAAAAACCGTTTATTAACAATACCAAGTCTGTTAGCCAAGAGAATTTATCAGAAACCACATCGCCAGTCTTAGATAAAGTAGAAGTATTTAAGCAAACAGCACTAGACTTTGAAGCTGCTTCGTCTAAGCAGAATAAGCAGAATATATCGCCATCTACCACAAGCAGTTCTTCTGCATCAGAAGCGCTGTCGCTTACATTTACAGAAAACGACAGCGATACCTCTGATCCTCCTTTAACACCAGCAACATCACAATGCTCTTCAGACGCTCCGAGTGAAAAGGAAGCTACTTTACTTACGCGGGGTAACGTACAGCGCCTTGCTCAACTATGGTCAGCCGCAAATCCAGACAACAAAATGCAAGACAAAAAAGCACCCTCTCTTACGAGTACTAGCCACACAGATTCCGTGGAATCCGCCAAAATGTGAAAAGATTGAAGCGCCAATCCCTCCAAAGCCGCTTCAAGTCAAACAAGTATTAATGGATTTAGAAACAACAAATAGCAGAAATAATGAGAGAACAGAGCACATATCAAACCATAAATTAGCTACGCCAATTCATGGAAAGCCAGTGTCCGATATGATTTTGCGTTTTGAGGGCAAACCGATAAAGAAAGTTACAGCTAAACCATCGCCGTGTTTTGAACAGCCTCCTGTGGCACAGCGTGTACCAGAATGGTGGCCAATCTTGCCTAGAGCCATTAAGAATTCTCCTATACCTAGGGAACAAGACATTCCAACCAAAAAGCCGGCAACACAATTACCACCACGAACGTCAGTTTTGGAGTTGGTGGCCAGTTTAAACAAGCAATAATGGCACTTTAATTCTAATCCGTATATTTAATAATACAACATTTTATATATTTATTACTTTTAAAAAATTTATTGTCTCCGGTTTCTATATTTGAATTATTTTCTAAGCATGCTTAATTTATCATGACCAACATTGGTTTTATGGATTAATGTTGGTAGATTAATTCTATTAGATGTAATCAAGTTTAGCTATTACTTTTTATTAAACAATAGATTATAGCGAATTAGAGTAAATTATAACTTTTCATATTCAAGTCGGCTCTATTTCTATTAAATTGCATTTTTAAATGGTTAAATATCGTAAATGTGCAGTAAACAATGCATTAATGTTTATAGACTATAAAACATTCATCTTTATGTTGTACAAATCATTCCGGTTATTTGTTACACGTGTAACTGTCTTTAGCTATTTCTATACTAACAGTCTTCTGTTCGTTGTCTAGCGCAACGCCGCCTCTTTCTGTTTGCGTATTTCTTTCGCAACTATTTGGTTTTGTTTTTCACAAAAAATCCTTAATTTCTAAGGTTAATATGCCAAATTTGAATATGTTGCAGCGGTTTGTTGAAGAAAATCTAGCTCTTTCGATTACAGCAGTAGTATCAGTATTAGCTTTTCGTTATTTATATCAATCAACAAGTCCGCCACCGTCGCAGAAGAACATCCCTCGAACATCCATCATCAAACGATGGCTCTCATTATTACGCAATGAAGGTCACGAGTATCTATACTCAAAGCATTTGAAGCCTCTTGTTGATAGTGCCGGTATTGCACAGGTAAGTAATACTGCTTTATTGATGCTCGTTATGTTAATTGTGACCAGGTTCGGACAGGTCCTATTTGGATTGTTTATTTGGCTACAGCAGAGCGTGCACGTCTTTTCTTTAGTCGGCCAGGTATAGTTACTGACATGTTATATTCACAACCATACCAACAAAGCACTAGATGTATTTCAAAAAATCTCAACATCTGCCTATTTACCTGGATCACTTATGGATAATTATTTTGGCACAAATATTGTTGTAATAAATGGCGAGGTAGGTTTAGTTTTATTTATACATTATTAGTGTGATATGCATTTAAACATTGCAACATCAGGAATGGAAGCGTATACAACGTATATGTTTGCCTGCTCTTCGCCGGCCATTGCCAATGAATATATTTGCCGATTGTACGCGCGAAATGCTCGCCAAGTGGAAAACAATCGATGACAAGCCCATCGATGTGACTGACTGGGCCAAACGGTAAGCTGTTATATATGGCTTAATAAAATGAGTACTTATTAGTAACGATTAGACTTATTATGGATATTCTTGGAAATACAATATTTGGCTATAATTTTAATGCAAGTATTTATTAAACAGCTATTTATAATTTATTAAAATCGACTAATATATAGGCGGTTGCCGATGAAGATGCTCCGTATCCAAAACTACAAGAAAATATTCTATCTTCTTGCTTTCATTTATTCCAGCCACCATGCCAGCTCTCGATCGACCCTGGAATCCTATTCGTAAACGCTGTTGGGAATCGTTTAATCAATTAAACCAATTGTTTTTCAAGCTTATTGCTGAGAAACGCGCTGTAATACAGCAATCTATGGCCGAAGATGATATTGACAAAAAGACAATGGATTTGCTTAGTTTAATGATACTGGCTTCGGAACAAGAGGATGATCCACTTACTGACCAGGAACTACGGGTATTAGTACTATTATTATTATTGGTGTTCACTCATACTAATAGCCAGTAATACTGATATACAAATCTAATTATAGGATAACACGTGTGCTTTCTTTTTTGCCGGTCATGACACTACCTCGACAGCAATTACAGCAATTATGTACTTTTTGGGCAAATATCCTGTAAGTTTTTAATTACGCTTTAGTAGCCATTGCTTATTCATCCACTACATAGGAGATGCAAGAGCGAGCTCGCGACGAAGCAACTAAAGTTTTAGGATCTGATTTAAGTGTGCATCCAACCGCCGAACAACAAAGGGAACTTGTTTATTTGAATGCCATTATAAAAGAATCATTACGACTGGTGCCACCAGTGCCACAGGTACCCACACGTATGGTTACCGAAGACATCGATGTTGGCGATGGTATTGTTTTACCACGAGGCACATTCTGCACAATCGATATCTACTCGATCCATCATAGTGAACGCTACTGGAACGATGCCGAAAAGTTTGATCCAGAGCGCTTTTTAGATGCAAAGAAAGCACCCCTTCCCAACACTTGGGCCCCATTCCTCGGCGGGGAGCGTAGCTGTAAGTAATAGCCATTATTTGTAGATCCAATACCAACAATACTGATAATCGATACAAATAGGTATTGCTATGAATATGGCACTTGCCGAACAACGCGTTGCCCTTTCAATGATTCTACGTGCCTACTCCTGGCAATTGCCCAAGGATAGTGAACACCAAGATCAACTACACCTTAGATCGGGTGAAATTACTATTCCTAAAGCGCTGCCCATGCACTTTTCTCCTCTACCATCACTTGCTTCCTTTACACAATGAGATTATAAATAAACCATTTTTATGTTACTTTATTCGATAATAAAATATGCAAATTTCCCCCCTATCAATTTAATAAAAGCCCAAAAAACAGCCATACCAGATAAATAAAATAATCAAATAACACCATCGCTGTCTGGGCAGGTAGATCTAGGACGGCTTATTTAATCCACCAATCAATGTAGCGTTTTACCAATCACGCAATTGAAAGATTTTATTACATTTAAATAACCGCGGCAAATATCGTTGTCACTCTACAATCACTACGCCTTTATCTTTCCCTTAAGCCATCGCTGCTACTCTCTACTGCTCTTGTCGCTACTCTCTATTGCTGAGCTCTGTCTTTTACTCTATTTTCAATGACGGATGCTATAAGTGTAGTGGAATCTGTCTCGTCGCTAACTACTGATGGCACCGCAAGCTCAGCGGAACTTGGACAGCGACGTCGCTATCGCCTAGCTACTGAACTTGTAAGTGTCGATAGCTATGACGAGTCGGGCAATAGCGTAAAGGACCCTTACCGCGCGGCTTCTGTGCCTATCTACCAAACGGCAACGTTTAAGCAAACGTCGGCCACTCAGTGTGGTGAATACGATTATTCACGCTCGGGCAATCCAACGCGAACTCATCTTGGTAAATATTGACAGTTATATTAAACCAACTTTTTATTAATGCTTAGACCGGCTAATTGATATTATAACATTTAGAAAACCACGTTGCAAAGATTATGGGGGCCAGCCGAGCCTTTGCCGTCACTAGTGGTATGAGTGCGCTTGACGTGATTATGCGACTGGCACGAGCAGGAGATCATGTCATTGCTGGCGATGATCTATACGGTGGCACAAATCGACTGTTGGGATTTTTACGTCAACACGCCGGTATTGAAACGCATCATGTTGACACGACAAGTGTGGAGGCAGTCAAGGCACAGCTAGAAGCAGGACCTGTCAGTATGGTATTGCTCGAAACACCTACCAATCCGATGATTCGTATTGCAGATATACAGAAAATAGCCACACTTGTGCATGAACGCTGTCCAGATGCCATTGTTGTCGTTGATAATACGATGATGTCGCCATTTCTACAACGCACCCTTAATCTTGGTGCAGATATTGAATATCACAGTGGTACCAAGTATTTATCGGGTCATCACGATTTGATGGCAGGTGTCATCGGTGTACGTAGTGCGGCTTTGGCCGAGCGAGTAGCATTTGTAATTAATGCAGCTGGCTGTGGTCTTGGTCCATTTGATTGCTGGCTTCTACTTCGAGGTATAAAAACACTTGCAGTTAGAATGGAACGTCAACAACACAATGCCGAACGTGTTGCACTATTTCTGGAACAGCGTGGATTCCGTGTTCATTACCCGGGTCTAGCCTCGCATCCACAGTATGAACTGCATCGTCGTTTATCCGATGGGCCTGGCGCTGTACTAAGTTTTGAGACCGGTGATCCATTACTTAGTGAGCGTATTGTTGAATCGGCTCGACTTTGGGGTATTAGCGTTAGTTTCGGCTGTGTTAACTCATTAATTAGGTCAATAGTATATAATATATACAATCAAATCAAATACTAATATGATTGACATTCTAGTATGCCATGCCGTATGTCGCATGCCAGTATTCCGGCCGAAGTACGTCAGGCACGTCAATTACCCGAGGATGTTATTCGTCTATGTGTAGGCATTGAAGATGGGGACGATTTACTAGAAGATCTAGACCGTGCCCTTCGTATAGCTGGCTGTACAACACAAGAATCAAAAGAGACTGACCGTTTATCGTCGTCATCTCCGCCATCGCCATCTTTCCCTGCTACTACTGTATAATGAATAAATGAATTTATTTTGGTTTAACTGGTGTATCGTGTCGTTTACGTAGTATATTACGTCTAACACGCCACGCTACTGCACCGGCGCCTTCAGGCGTGCCAAATTTCACATAAGGCACGGTAATACCATTTCGATCAGCTACATCGGATAAAACAGTACGGCGTGCTCCACCATCAATAGTGCAGCAGATGGGCAATTCAATCGCACCTCGTACTAGCAACTGTACTTTGCTTAATTGCTTATGGGTATATGGCGCTAATAAATAGTATTTGCGCCGTTCTGGATCAATTGCTCGCACCAGACCCAGTCCCAAGCATGTATAACGATATGGCGAAACAATACCTAGTTCTGGATTATAATTCTATCGTAAAAATCGTAAAAATAAGTAAGCATGTCTATTAAAATAAAAGTATAACTTACAATGAATTGCGATGATCCTTCAGGCTCAAAAGTCGCTGTTGTTGTCGCTGAGTCTTGTTCCGGTGTGTATTCAGTTGTATGAGTTGCTATTGATCTTGTTTCATCATTAACAGGCGTCATTAATGCTACTAATGTACCGTTTAATGCCCATAATACTTCGCTCATAGGTACAGGATTATCGATGGCCAATAGACGTATTTCAACGGATGACCACGGTACCGACCAAGGAGGACGGGTCGTTAATGGTGTATCAAATGCCCATAATGGCTCACGTGTCCATAAAGTACGTTTAAAATAATACTGTCTAGAAATCGAAGTGGCATAAAGCTGCGATACCAATGAGCAGTTCGTAAATCTGCAGCATGGAATCGACGCAATTTACGAGATAGATTCGGTGTACGTGTTGTAGTCATATTCATTACGGCAGTCTCAGCTGTATCCAAATGAATAATCTGTGTATTTATATCAGAGGGTAGTGATATAGGAAAACGCATATCAGGCGATAAATGACCAGCATGTGTAGGTTGTAATAGATTAAACTGTTGTATTAATAAATCTAATCCCATGCCTAATAATGAGTATAATAATTATATAAGTATTAGTATTAGTAATAACATTGTAACATTTTTATAATAATTACCTTTAATCCAGCCATGTGTATTAACTACGAGGGGAATACCTTGTTCGCGTGCCCATCCATCAGCACCCACGGCATGTTGAGCAATTTCTTTACGATAAACTTGAATCATACAATTAATTGCTTCCATATAGTCATCGGGATCATCTTTGGGCGAGACACGGCCTAAGAATGCCGATCGATACGGTATACGTAGATGTGTATACGGTGGACCTATACCAATAACCAATCAATTTATAATAAACAGATAAGCTACATATGTATATATACCTAATATTGGCTCAGTAATTCGATGGAGCGATACAAATCCTGATGGTGTAAATTCAGGCTGACCAAGATCGCCATCAAGATAGGCGATTTCTGGATAACTATACAGTAATGTGTAAAAGTTAATTACAAGAAATATATTAATGTTTGGTATTAATTGTCAATTAATTTACCTATTCAATAGCATATTTACTAAATAACGACTAAATGTCGATTTACCCATATTCTTTGCTCCTGTAATAAGAATAATAGGCGGTGTTTGTAATGATTCATCTAGGATATAAATAATTTAATAATTATTGCTGTTTATAACATTTATAATATTCATTTAACGTACTTGACTGAACTGTTAAAGATTCGGCCATTTGTTGCCAGGTCCAAGGAATAGTTAAAGGAACTGCTCCAATAATGTCTGTATCTAGAATCTAGTAATATTATAAATAACTAAATAAATAATCATCTTTGACATTTACTTTATAAAAACCATCACAAAGTACTTGTCGCCATGCAATGGCTGATGTATTATTTGTTTGATCTATATAATTGTGACGAGCTTTTTTTGTAGGTCGTTGTCCACGGCTCTCTTCTTCCTCCTCCTCCTCTTCCGCTTCTTTGTTTGCACTACGCTGTTTATCCTCTGTATTGCTTTCTTCAGCCGATGACAATATCTCTGTTGAGGATTGTTGTTGCTTTTTAGAATTAGAACTAGTCTTTGACAGCTTTAGCTCTTTATTATCGTTTTTTGTTGCGCCGTATCTTCCATGTCCTGTGAAAATACCTTGGAATCCTAATCCAGGCATTTGTTCAATTGATTCTATACCTGTCCAGCGAATTGATAGTAATAAAACGGCAGCCCTTCTTTGTGCTTTGCAGTATCGATATCAGAGCAAAGTGATCGCCAAAGCGACCAACCTTGCGCTAATAATGATTGCTGCCGTTGTAGTTGCAGCTGCTGATGTTGCAGCTCTCCATCTGTACTATCTTGAGCTGTTACGGTCATCGGCACATAAACGGTCTCGATGATGATTTAGTAAGTGTTTGCTGTCTCAACGTAAGAAGGGCATGTGTGGAGGCTGAATAGCACGGATAGACGCGTAGCCATGTAATCATGGCCTTTTCATTATAGTCAGTAATATTTTTATTCGTTCTACTTGCTTCTACAGCCCGTTGCCATTCTGTATTAGGACATAGCGTATGACCAGCACAGGATAGTGCGCCATACCAAGGAATTAGCGCACTTGTCCTTGCACCGTCAATATCTATAGATACACAAGCAAGTGTCAATAAGCTTCAATTGCCGCATTCATAAAGACAAGTACCTCATTATTGTCTAGCCATAGCATAGCAAGCTCTTGTTCATGGCCAGCTTGCCCAGCTGCTGTCACTTCATCTTTCCATTGTTTAAGCAACATGATAAAAAAAAGAAAATATTGTGTTTATATAAATCTACAGTTTAAATTCAATGATTAATTAACTATTAATTCGATCTATTTTGTTCAACATTGACATACAAATTCCATTTCCTGTTTATTTATTATACAATTGGCCTTTGATACAAATACTCGATATTACCTCTGAATCCACTTATCAGTAGTGTTATTATAATAATAATATCTGTTAGTATTATATTATTGGTTGTAAATATTTACAACTATTTGTATAGCAGTCAATATTGACGACCAATTATTTCACTACACTGGCATTTAAACAACACTTGACAGTAAATTGAGATTTGTTGCAACACTATACTAGTGCCCAGTCTAAAGGTTTGTCTTTAAGTCATTGGACTGCTTCTACCCTGCTATCACCGGGACATTAGCAAGATACAGACGTAAGAACTAGACTCAATGGAATTGGAATCGGGAATCGGCTTGTCTCATTCTCGTAAAAAACAGGCACCGCTACAGGTAAGTCTATTAAACGGTTAGATATAAACTAACCATCATGTAAATAAGGGAGCAAAAAGGCTTATAATGAGATTATTGACCTTGAAGATGAAGATATTAAAATTAAACATGAAGATACCAAAGCCAAGATTGAAGATGGTTTAGTAAAGGAAGAAAACTTGGAAGAAGGTGTATATGAAGTTGAAGCAATTATCGGTAATCGTAATCGCAAGGTAGTCAATAGTGGTAATTATAGCCGATTTTGTTATTAATCATTGCCATTATTGTCATCATTGTTATTAGGGAAGACAGCAATTTCTTATTAAATGGAAAGGTTATCCTGATGATGAGAATACATGGGAAGATATAGAAAATGTGTAGGCTATTAATTATTGCTTATACGTAATTACTAATTGAAATGTGATTAGAAATGCTGAAGAGTTATTGGAGGATTATTGGCGTAATTTTCATGCCAATGGTGGTAATAAAAAGAAAAAAGAAAGTTCAAATAAACGACGACGTTCTGATGTTAGCAATGCGGAAGAATTCAAATTGAATGGTAAGGCTGACTCAAGTATTATTGTATAAGTCAATGTTATTTAACAGTATAACAATATAACAGATACGCCTGATGACAAATCAAAGTTAAATTCATCTATTGACAGCAAATCGTCTATCAATACGCCCTCAAGTAAAACGAGTCTTATAAGTGATATTAGTTATTCGATCGATTGGGAAGACCATGTACTTAAAGTGGAGACAGTGGAACGAATAGCTAATAATAATTTGCTTGTTTATTTGCTATGGTAATTAATTATGTTTGTTAAAGCAGACGTGTGTTTGTACGTACTTACCATTATTTAGGAAAGATGGAAACAAACAGTACACCATGCTAGCCAGGTTCATGAAAGATGCCCTCTTAAGGTAAATATTACATACTAATTATAGAGTGTGTTTGACCGTAAATGTTACAGTTGATCAGTTTCTATGAAGACCATTTAAATTTTACCAAACAGGATCCAGATGCTAAATAAATTTGTGTGTATATGTGAGCATGTGTGTTGTGTATAAATAGGGCAGTGCTTTATGTATATGTATCGTTGTTTAAAATACATTTTCATATCTTATTACTCTTGATTTACTATTGGTTAAAACTATGGAGACTCGTGTTTTACAAGAGCTGAACAAAGCGGCAGATGCAGGTTTACCGGAGGTTAGACCCGAGATCTCATTACGAGTATACCTCCGTTCAGTCCAAGAGATGCACCGACAGGTAAGAAGACTGGCAGTAGAGTGCGTTAGCGTAGGCTATTATGAATCTCAACTGCCATGTAGGCGCGCTCTTACCTGGCCGAGGATGACATTATACGAGCTTACATTCTATTCCTGCGCTATGTAACGTAAGTAGACAAGGAATTCAAACTGCCGTCTAAAGTGTTTAAACGCTGTGTATGAAATTCGATAGACTGGTGCTAAAAGAGCTTCCTAAACACCCACAGTACAAAGAAGAAAGCAGAACCGTCGGATTTCTATCTATTAAGAGGTATCAGCTTGAACACGCTGCCATTGATAGCCATACTAATAACAAATATGGTTATTATAATATATGGGATAGGAATGTAACGAAACTATTGCTCGTTTAGAGTCTTTAAAGCCAATGGTATTGACACTGGCCGAAAAGAACTCGACAAATAACGATCACTTAAAAAGAAATGAATCTAAAGAGCCGTCAAAGGATATAGCATCGACATCAGTATCTAATAGTAATTTGCCATCAGCTTCATCTTCCGAGTCCAGAATACCATTATCACAAGAGGAGCGGCACCAAATTCGTGGTGCACTTAATGACGGTAGCTGGACAGTAGCACATGGATTGGCAGGTTTAAATTTACACCATCAATCGCAGTAAGTGAATAGCAATACAGGGTAGATTGGCATTAATACCGGATAGATCAATAACTACTACAACTGCACTGCTGCTATGATTACGGTATTTGATATAATAAAAATAGATGGTTTTAATTACTAATGACAATAATACATAGAATACAAATCGACCCGTTTATCCTGAGTTGGCATCCAATAATCAAAGTGATCGGTAATTATATCTATTAGTTACTATTACGAAATGATTACAACTTTGTAATGCAATATAGGATTTATCCGCCTGTGGCCACTGCCCACAACCCGCCATTACCGCCTTTATTCGATCCTAAATATCAGAACTCTTCCTCGCCACCGCCATCATCGTCTCTCTATCCGGGTGGTTCAGTAGCTATGCCTACACCTTTCCAGAAAGTATCACCTTTTCTGCCACCGATTATGCCAGCGAACAAGGGCCACCAGCCGTATTTCAATTGCCCGACAATGTAGCTAGACCACAAGTGCCACCTCGTTTTCACTTTCCTACTCCAAAAACATCCCATTCATGGTATCCTGGGCGTGTACAACCAATGCCATCGCATAATGTGCCTATGTACGCGCATAATGCTCCTTATCCCAGCGGCTACACTTCTACGCCGCCAACACCTAAGCCAGCTTCTAAGCCAAAGCTAATAACTAAGCCGGCACCTGTTATACGTGAAGAACCAATTCAAGGTTAGTATACCAATGAGCAGCTAGTAGCAGCATTACTAATGATTGGCGGATACAGCGGTAGACGAGGGGGGTGAACCACTACGCAGTCTTTATTTGCCTCAAGGTATCATTAAAGGCTTTTTGCAAATAGCACATCGTAATACAGCACGCAATGTAGAAACTTGTGGTATTTTGTGTGGTATTTTAGTAGGTTTAATAGTGCCATTATTAAACGATGATATGAACATAACATCTGATAATTTAGTCTCGTAATGCATTCCGAGTTACTACGCTGATTATTCCTAAGCAATCGGCCACTAGCGACACTTGTCAAACAGAAGATGAAGGATCATTATTCGACGAGTTAGATAAACGAGATCTAATGACATTAGGATGGATTCATGTAAGCATTTGTTGAATATCATTAAATGGTTATATTTACTAATGTTCCGTACTATTAGACACATCCAACACAAACGTGCTTTATGTCTTCAGTCGATCTACACACCCATGTATCCTATCAATAATGCTTCCTGAGGCAGTAGCCGTTGTTTGTTCACCTCGACATACTCCTATGTAAATGAATAATTATTGACGCGACATTTGTTTTAGTAACACTTGTTTCTATCCAGGTATCAAGTATTCGACTTACAAGGCCACCCGGCATTGGTATTATACAGAATTGCCGTCAAAAAGGCGCATTTCATCCACACCCCAACCAACCATTATACACGGTAAGTACCTTGGTGACATTTGAGGCATTGTCACTTGCTGTTTATTAATTATGCGTTACCATCAACGTTGTTGTATTAAATAATAGGATATTACACGAGATGGTCATGTGTTTTTCTACGCCGGTGATTATGAAACAATAGACATCCGATAGTCTGTACATAATAGTAATAAAATATAACTAGAAAAGTATATTTGTTTTGGCCCATCTTCTAATTTGTACATTTATTTTTAGCAAATGATTGCCAGTCTTCTTAAACCTTTCAATGTAACAGGAACAAATTATGCATATTTATAGTTTATTTATTTTATGCAAATCATGCACCACGTTAAATTGTTTATAACAATAAACACTTTTTTATTTATTTTAAAAATTATTCAGATATGTTAAATTACAAAGAAGCAGCAATAAAATATAATAAATATTAAAAAATACTCAATAAACTTATGTAAATATTCACGCATTGTGTTTCTATTAATAGTATGAAATCCTGTTGTGCTGTAATATAATAAGGCCTGGATATTAAGGCCTGGGTATTAAGGCCATCATTCACGTAATAAAGATATTTCTCTCTATTATTGGTTCTTGTAATAACATGTCATAGAGTGACAGAGAATGTTTCCTTGAATTCGTAATTAATGAATTTGAAAATTCAAGGCAATAATCCGATGTATGATTGAACATATTCTTGTCTCTAGTTACACAAAATAGTATGCTACAATTCTTAATTTCATTGCAAACCTGGTTGCTATAAAATATGAGCGATTTTCGTATAGATTCATACATTTCTCAGACACAATTACATCCACAAACGCGCGCCATTCTCATTTATCGTAATAGTAATTGCAGGGATTAATTTCTACTTACGTTTAAATCATAATCATTAATTTTCAATAATATCTACGCAGCAAATTCATTCACTACAATAAGGACATCAATTTTTGTTTAACATTAACAGCATCAATTGCAACACAGAAACTGAATTTATAATTCAATAACTAACAGCACTCATTCATTATCATCAAGTAATAATGCGCTTTTCCATCAATTGCCTAGTTTTATTTACGGTGGCGGCCTGTGCCACACTGGTTAGTCATGCTAATGCCGCATGCACACAACCTTTGATACGTCGTGAAGTCCGTGACTTGTCACAAACCGAATGGAACAGTTTTGCCAATGCT
The DNA here is from genome assembly GCA_025786725.1 of Syncephalis fuscata. Lineage (NCBI taxonomy): Eukaryota > Fungi > Zoopagomycota > Zoopagomycetes > Zoopagales > Piptocephalidaceae > Syncephalis > Syncephalis fuscata. Next base: position 825,916 of record JAHLTZ010000005.1, on the reverse strand, counting down.
CTTAAAACAATCATGAAAGACGGACAACCCAGCACTATGGACAAGCTGGCACAACTTCATCTTGACCAGGCAAACAGTATTCATTATACTCCGATTTTCTTTTCTTGGCATCGTAAATATGTAAAGGAATTTGAAAATGCACTACGTAAAGTTGATCCTACCGTTGTTCTACCGTATTGGGATTGGACAGCTGATGCTTGGGCTCCTCATGCATCGCCCGTGTTGTCCGATAAATACTTTGGAGGCAATGGCAGAGCTTTTGATGGCTGCGTCCAAGATGGTGCATTCAAAGACTACAAGCCAATGTTACAAGCGACACTATCCAAGCAATGTATTTATCGCAAATACAGTAATGGTAACAGAATCAGAAGATTTAGCACACCAGAAGAGGTTTCATATATAATCCAAAACTTTGATAATTTTAACGACTTCTGGGCGCGAATCGAAGGCACACCGCATAGTGGTGTTCATGTTAATATAGGTGGCAGATTTGCAACTATGGCCTCATCAACCGATCCACTATTTTTCCTACATCATGCCAATGTCGATAGATTTTGGGCACAATGGCAAGCAAGAGGGCCAGAACAAGCAATGGCGGCTGGTAATTGGGGCCCAAATATGGAACTAGCACCATGGGGCGCCGTCGTCTCTAGTGTTCTTGATACACAAAGCGATGACATGTGCTATGTTTATGCTAATCCGGTAAAAGCATACGAAAATCAAAATACCCAAGGCCGATTGCCCGCTTTAGTTAAACGAAGCGCTGATACATTTGATCAGAATAAGTCAACAAACACCATTGCCAATGCCACCGCGGCATCTTCAAACCGCATCAACTTGATCCATCCTGCTCCCATGGCTCCCCTTCCAGAATCATGGTGCAAAATGAATAATATGAACATTACTCAAATTCGTATGTTTGAACAAGAAGGAAACGAATTTACAAGCAACTAAACCAGGTTTCTGGCTACATTTCACCGGCTGCATTATGGCATCGCAATGAGCTGTTGCGTAGAGTAATCGAGTCGGACAAAGCCACCAAGTTTACAGTTGATGTCGATGGTAAATCTGTAGAGCTGCCTACTCCGACACAAAGTAATAGTGCCAAGGCAATTGTGCAACTTAAACAATCGGCCATTGATGCGGGTGTACAAGTTGATAACGACAAAGCCATGCTGAAGAGTTTAAGCGCCGTGGTAGGCAGTGATGGTGTTGTATCATTGGCAAACCTTTTCCAAGGTACTTCAGCATTTGGAAGAGTATTCAAGAACACCGGAAAAAATGTACAGGCCTATGTTAACAATTTATTGGATAATTCAACTCAAGTACAATAATCTGATTTGTCAATTGCATAATTTTAAATAAATAATACACTAGGCATTTATCATATAGATTTACTAAAAAACAGCTCATTTGTCTATGTTATAATCTAAGTTGTTGATTTGAATTTTATAAACATTAAAATTTAATTGAAAACATTCTATGATTAATATTTTGAACTAATTATTTGTACCAACCGTAAAGCAAGGTATAATGGAATACAGGTAATATTTTGTTAAAACAACTTGTGTAACAACTATAAAATTTTCGGAGATTAAACTAAAATAGTCATGGAAAGATATTAATGTTACATAAAACAGCGCAATAATTCAAACTATGCAACACGTAAATTGTCATGTAACTGTACGCATGATTAAACGTTGCTTGAATAAAATATTATTATCATTAAAAACGACGAAACAAAACTTTTGAATGCCTAATTCATTTTCGAACATCGTGTTTGTTGTGTTACAGACATCAAATTCTATACACTCAAAACCAAGTTGAAACTTTATCCAAGACAGCTTGATATGTTTCTGTAAAAATACCGCTCATGATGAAAACTTCCAATGATTGTTTGTTTTATTTTGGAAAGTGGACTTTTACATCGTCAACACACTTAAGCATGCATTTCCATTAACATCTACTACGCCAAATAGTCGATTAATTGTAAATTTTGCTAAGACAATAGATTAAAATCCATTTAATACTTTTGAATATACCATTGTTAGTCCCAGCCATTGTTTTGCGTGCTATTTATTCAATGATTCCGTATCCCATTTGTGACATATACAATAGGCAGTGGGACTCTTAGGAGAACAATTGAACAAACACTGTTTTAAAAGTTTTTAACTAGGCGTTACAATGAATACCTAACCGGTATTCATGTATATTTATTTAAATGACACACTAATTATTTTGTAGACACCCAGTCATAAAACCTTCCTTCATCTCTTGTCATCGCACGACCAATTTCATCATCAATCTGATTTAGCATATCTATTTCGCTATTTCACTCATATACATCTAGATTTTTGACGTTTAAGCTTTTCCGTGTTGAATTTTTATTACTTTATTGCTACGTAGTAAAATAGTTTTGAAAAGTGACCATCATGCATCTATTCTCTACCTACAACATTTTAAAATGGCAAATCAGTATTATTCATGTATTAATACTGCTAGCTATCAATGGTATGTTTAAAGAGGTTTTTGCTGTGGACTCGTCGCAATCTACACCAACCAAAACCGATACTGCTGGCCAGTCATCATCCTCTTCGCCAGCATTAACACCACCTAGTCCTGCATTGCCTAATCCAGTGGCCAGAGCCAATAGTGCAGTTACCGGCATTCCTACAGAAACTGCAGACTCGCCGGTGCCTGCTACCACCGTCTCAAGTAGTACATCGCCGGTTAAACCAGCAAAATGTGCGTCTATTCGAAAGCGACAAGAAATCCGCACATTGACTGAACAACAGCGCCAGTCTTTGTTTGGAGCTATAAAAAAGTTACAATCCGGTACACAGCCCAACATTTATGACGAAATCGTTGACGAGCACAACAGAGCAAGCAGTTATGCACACTTTAGCCCCATATTTCTACCGTGGCATCGTCTCTTCATTCACAAATTTGAACTCGAACTTCAAAAAATTGACCCAGCCATCATGCTTCCGTATTGGGACTGGTCATACGATTCACAAGCACCAGAGTCATCCATCATCCTTAGTTCAGACTATTTTGGTGGCAATGGCCGTGAAAATGACCAGTGCTTAACCACTGGACAGTTCTTCCAATACCGACCGTATTACGCTCAAACAAACTGCATACGGCGTCAATATGACTTGAAAAACTCCATTAATTCTTTTCACTCCACAGAGGCAGTCCAGCGGCTTATTACTCAAACATCCAATTTTGTCGAATTTTATCAAACTTTAGAAAATGTGCTGCACGCGCGTGTGCATATCGGTCTTGGAGGGCACATGAACACCATGCACTCTGTAGCCGACCCAATATTCTTTATGCATCATGCTATGATTGATAAAATATGGGCAACATGGCAGAATGTCCATGGAAAACAGGCAAAAACATTTGAGGGCGCTATGCGAGACGGCAGTCAGGCCCGATCAGATCATGTTATTAAACCATGGAATAATCTACGTGTTAGTGATGTACTCGATACACGCTCACTATGCTATGAATATGCAGAGTTAACGGTTGAGTCAATGAGTCCTAAGTCTGAAGTTGCTGATAAACCATTAAGGATTTGCCGCCACCATCTGTCGACATCAAGGAAAATACGTTCAAAGTGCTTTATTCTAACTCTACATCTGCCAATAGTACAAAGGCTTTGCCGAATTGACTTCAAATGGAGCAGCAAACAACAGTAGCCAAAACTCTACTCCGCTTGATGAATCACCATCCGGCTTCACAGCGCTAAAAGATCTTGGTGCGGGTGAACAGATGCTGCTTGGAGATGGTAAAAAGGAAAAAGGCGCCATTGGCATGCTAACCATCTACTTGTCGAGTAATGGCAGTAAAGCAGTTTCTGCTGAAAAAGTCATCACTGTAGAAATTATTCGATATAGCATCGACGGCAAAAGTAGTTCTACAGCCAACAAGGCGGCCGTTCTACCCAACAGCTCTGACCGTCATTCACTCACACAACTCCGTAGGCCGGAAGCAGTGACCGAGGACTGGATGAAGATGAATGGCATGAACAGCAGCGATATTAAAGCCACACGCGATAAAGAAAGCTCAATTGGTGAATTTTATTCCAAAATCAATTTAATTAACAACTATGTCTCTCCATCGGCACTTGGCAATCGACCTGATCTATTACCAAATGTACTACCAAAAACGGACTTGACTTTTAGTGCCGATTACGGGGATGTAGTCGTTAATATACGTCTACCTAAGGAGCAAGTGGCTGAAAATCCAGCACTTGCTGCCTCAAATGTGCGATGTCTAGCTGCACATTATTCGGGCGCAGCAAAATCACTTGCCACCAAACGTAAAGAATCACAAGTCACCATCAAAAAAGTTGAAGAACTTATCGGGGTAATGCCGAAATCTAGTACAGACAATGTTATCACCAATCCAAACTATGCAGCCAGGTCTGACTGGTCCGAAAGCTGGAAGGATGGTAAGCCTTTGTGGACTGCTGCCAAACTCAATGCACCAAATAGTGTCCAATCTCAAGACACGTCTAATAGTGGCTCATCAAGCATCGGCCAATCTTTAAGTGGTACTAATTTGAGCGCGACTGTTGTAACGGTCATATTCTCTATTATCTTAGCGATTTAATAAAGTTAATTCAATTAGTCAATTTTGATATAATTATACTAATTTCATTAAAGCACCGATAATTAAAACTTTGAAACAACGAATTATATTATCCTTATGCAATGTCTAAATTATCATTGGCTAAACTATAACATCACGGTAATTTTCAAGTAAAAGATCCAGATTTGGCCTAATGGGGGTAGTTTAAACTTGTTTTGCATTCTCGAATAAAATAGCTATGACAACATTACCTTGGCCAAGACGGTTCAAATTTTGTTTTTCGGCGATAATATAATCTGCATGCTTAATTACCAAGTATTTGATTGGTATAGTACTGATTGAATGCATAAAATACCGGTTCTTTCATCCATACATCGTTGTAGCCTTGTTGTATTACTTTGTAGGTACCTGTATATTCCTACTAATCAGTCAATTGCGATTGCATAGGAAACGAGTTTGCGCCATTTTACGCAAAAAACAACGGTATACATGCAGTTCTGCTTGTAGCATGCATTGTCTGACAAATACACGCAGGCTGATAGGTTATCCAGGCCATACATAAAAATAAATACTAACAACAGTCGGGTGGCAGTGAAAGATGCCACACTTCACCACTTTTTGACTAATATTCAAATCAAACAATCTTGCTTTTAATTCATAATTCTATTAATACATTCCACTAAATTTTCAAGTTTATTAGTTTCGGCGCGCCATAAACAGTTAGTAACTTTCATTATTTTTTATACCTTCATACTTTCATAATTTCATTATTGTATTATGCTATTTTTGGTGTTGCTGGGTATCTACCATGGATAATTTTATTGAATCTCAGCTTTGATTTAGCAATTATCCACGCTAGTTCACTCTAGTCTAAATTGCGTTGGTCGTACTGCATGCTATTCATTTCTAATGGGCTGTCTGTAGGATAGAAATGCCCCTTTTCAAAACTGCTGAATTGGTTTCACTGCTCAGTAGCGTTGCATTAACTAATTACACTGTACGCATGACCCCTTTTTAGTTGAGCAAAGCGCACTTTGTAGAAAAACATCCTTACGCAGACGATATGCATGCACACAAGTCATGTGTCTCAGAGATGGTGAAAACTATTATTCAATAGCATGCACACGAGCATTTGTCTGCCATCGCTGCTATCTATCGGCGAGAAGCAGCATGCGACTTTTCCCTGTGTATACCTTTATCCTTGCAACTTGTGAATCGGTCACAATTGCGAGCATGCAAAGGAAAATAGATGGCGTCGTTTGATTATGCATTAACCAGTGGCATTTGGTCAGCTTTGCAAAATTGATCAACAACCAGTGCTACTAAATATCGAAAATTCTATTAGTGTCCATATTATCAATTATATACAAAATGAATTAGTGCTTATTACGTGTTTAATATTATCAAATCATACACTGCTTCTATAAATAGCCATGATGACCTTATCGCAGATGTAAATGAGCAGATTTTTTAGTACCCGCTGCCATCCAGCATGGCTATCTGCGTCGATTTTCGACACGTCTCTGCAGTCACATTGCATTTCGTTTACCTTGCGTGTACACACAGCTCTTGCTTTAGCGTATTTTTCTTCTAACAACGTGCTACTAAAATCGCTATTTTAGTATTACACCTTTGTAGATTGCTCAATTTATTTTCAAAAAGCACGCTGATAGTCTCGTGAAATGCTATTCACGTAGAACGACAACGTGACATGTCAAAGCGTGTTCATTGTGCTTTTGATTACGTTTAAACCCCGTTGTACGTATTTACATACTAACATCATGATAATTTGTTTATTTATTATTCTAGCCTTTGCAATAACTGCCCTTTTTAGCAACCCCTCAACTAGTCTTTACTATTTACTAATTACAATTCAAAACAACAGTTACACGCTACCACAGATCATTTGTCGTTGCCTTCACATCTATGTCTGCTCAAAACACTACTGCTGCACGCACCCAATTTAATACCGGAGCTTTGTAAGTATTTTTATTAGCTGAATATGCATATAGTCCTTTGTAGATGCAACAGCTATGCTGTTCCGCTGCATTACTGGAATGCCAATGATACACCAAATTTTTCCCATTTGCAATGCATATCTGCTTATGCATCTCTATTGCCACGTTCAAGTACAACCGTACTCTTTTCCCAGCCAGTTTCCAGTTACTATATATATATATCTGTGTATATAAATTTACTTGTCTTCATTTATCCCATCACAACATTGCCACCACTATTCCAGCTATCCTCACACAGTAACGCACTTATCGTTTGTACACTATCTCTGTATAAGCTATAAGTTTTCTGTGTCTAATTTTATCTGCGTTCGTTTTAAGCTATACCAATATCAGCAATATTATCATGCGTGCCTGCTCTCTAACTCCTTTACCTGCCATTGTTTTTAGTAATCTGTCAAATAGTATGCTGTCGTCGACGCCGCATTTCCACAAAGAAATTGAAGACTACCTGCCTTTGCATTACCTATCGTATAGTACGGAAAATTATAATGATTCGTGTAGCTCAGGCCCCCAATGTACATGCCAAGTGCATGTTTCATCTATCCGGCCTATCAATAGTATTGCAATGCAAACTCATGTCGTAGTCCCACAACTTGAACCGCCTTCTAGCAACAAAGAAGCATTGCCTATTCGTCGCTCTCACTACTCAAAATTACCACCAATGTTGCCGGGAGCATCAGTTCTACCGACTCATCCTTCAAGGCCACGATACTTGCCCGTTGCCTCATTACCAGCTGGTATGCAGTCATTGAGACATAAATATTTACCTTCTAACTTAAATTTTATAGGGTACTGACTAAAACCTGGTCTGATAAGGCTTTATTTGGCAAGTTTCAATCTGGCGATTCAACCGTCTTTAGCGCTAATCCAATGAACTTTATTCCGTATTTTTATCGACACATCTCTCTCAACTTAAGAGAACCTTCATTTCTTTGTTTTTATTCTTATCTACTTGACTTGTTTCATCATTATGTTTCCCTGTACGTCTATACTACACACATTTTATTGTTCGCCATCTAAAAAAATCTTTACACGCTTATTATTTCTATATAATAACTATATTGTAAGTTCCAATGAGTCTATTGGCTTATTCGGATACATTTGCTACTGCTATCGAACACTCGTGCCTATTGTGGACTTTTTTGTTTTAAACTTGCTATTATCTTGATCCAATGCCACTAAAACTATCCACTTTCATAAGTAATGTTCAAACTTAGCCGCATTCCTGCTACCGAATTGCCGTTTGTAACTTTATTTTGCACGGCGTTTTTAACGAAAATTTCTTTTAATTCTACAAATGATCAGTAATGTTCACAGTTTTTATTTTTATTCTTTCATGGCATCTTCACGCTATATCATAGCCAATAAATTCTGGATGGTTAGTTGCCAAATTATACCAATGTAGTAATTAGTTTTGAAATAGTACAAGTAGTACCAAGCTGTAAAAGCTTTGCCTTTTCTACTGAATCTATATCCAAATTTATACTATCTCCTGAAATCTACATCTGAATATTCAGCAAGGATGTAGGCAAAGAGGCCCAGATAGCTTGTCTATGCCAGTTGTCAAATCAATTGAATGGAATTGCAGCTGCATGCATACAATGCAAGCGTTGAGTGTTCTGTGAAGCTTTACATCTATTTGCCACATATTGTTGTATGGCTGTTTGTTTATCCAGCACCGTTAATTGAATTCGTTAATGATGATATCTTAGAATAGCAAGCATTTTTATCAACAGTTGCTACAACACTTGTCATCGCATTCGCATGACACGATTTATAGCATGCCCCAATCACACACACACATATATATATACCAATGATAATGCGTGTACCGTCAAAGGTGCAAATGCACCAATGACATTGCTGCATCAGTGGTGATGCAGATATAGAATCTCACTGTTTTCCTCTGGCCCTGTGCTGCCACATGATGAGAGAAACGAGTATTTTATTGACTGGCCATCGCGCACTCGCCTCCTTTTCTCAGTTTCCATGTTTTACCGTTGTACACTCGAAACTTGCGTATTTTAGACCTTTATTTGTGCTAGTGTAAAAGACAGACTTTATTTTTTGTTGTTAAACAAGAAATATAGATAGTATCGGCAGACTAGTTAGCATGGCTAGCAGCATGACATACAGTCGCTCGGCTGATGTCGATTCCGATTATTCCCACGTATCTACAGATAATAATGAACGCAACACTGATACCGCCTCTATAGAGTGGGATGAAGGCATTGTGGACGGTACCAGTGATGAATCATCGTCATCCTTGGTAGAAAAAAACGATACAGCTGTCCTATTGGCAGAATCAATGCAAAAGCGAATTTTGCTGCGTCTAAGAAATATTCGCAAAACTCGAAATACTGCTGATGGTATTGGCCACAAAGAGTTTTCCTACACATTGCTTGGATTAGTTATTTTTGGAATTACGGCCTATCAAACACTACGCATGGGACTGAGTCTTTGGCTACTATTGCCGCTGAGTGCTATTTTGTCAATTCCACTATTTATTGCCTATTTCATCTTCTTCAGTCATTTTATAACACCACAATGGATGGCGACATCAGCAAGCCTTGACAATGCTTCTTGCGACTATGTTAGCTTTGAGAAAAAACATTTTCAAAACCTGTACAGCGAACGACGAGTGCCGCTACTCACATTTCTCGATGCCTATATAGCCAATGAAGCCAACACTTCCAACAACCAATCCATTCACGATGTTTTTGTATCACGAAGCAATTGGGCCACCTTTGGTCTATCCCTGGACTATGTAGCAATACTACTTGAACACTGGATGTCTGTTCTACCTTTTGGCGGTAAAGTATTATCCAACGATCGATTTCAGCCATTCGAATTGCATAATGAAGAATTGTGCCGGGCATTTATGGGCAGTTCCATGCGGCAAGCATGTGGCATAGTAGATCCACAAAAGTCCAATACACTTACGGAAATACAGCAACGTGCATTGGATGCAATCTGCAAAGCAGCTTGTCTTTCTTCTGGTAAAAGTCATCTTGATATTGGGTGCGGCTATGGCCAGCTTGTTTGTCACGCTGTGGAACAATATGGAACTGCATCGACAGGAATAGCAGCTGATCCTGACCGTATTCTTCGCGGTATGGAAAAAGCTAATCAAATGAATCTGCCAAAAAACCAGACTCATTTTCTTTGCCTTGATTATCGCGACATACCGGATAATCAATATGACGCCATTACATGCATTGGGCAACACGAACTTTTAAGCGTACACCAACTTCCACAACTTTTAAATCATATCTATCGTTTTTTAAAAGACGACGGCATTATTTTATTACAAGTCGATACTACCCGTGCCGCATGGCAATTAGAGGATATTAACTGGAATCTATTTGTGGACAAATACATAACTCCTGGCATTGAGACACGTCTTCCACTCTGCCGATATCTCAAAATGTTAGAACAAGCCGGATTTGAAATAGCAAGCATAGAAAACTTAAGCTCACATGCTGCAACAACTTATGAGCTTTGGTATGATAACTGGGAAGACAATGAGCAATCGATGGTGGCGACTTATGGAAAACGTCATTGGCGTGTATGGGCTGCCTATCTTGCCTGGACATCGATTGCACTACGACAAGGCACCGCCGGCTGCTATCAGATTGTAGCACACAAGAATATCAATGCGTTTGATCGCACGACGGTCATTTCTAAGTAGAATGATTTCACTGAAGACACGCGATGTTTGCAAGCTGTTTCTTATATTTCACTTATCAACTCTATTATGCACACAGTTTCTTATCGTGGATACAGAAGAGAGTTTTTTGCGATACAAAATGTGCAATTACTATCCAAGCGTATTGTAGTTGTAACTTTTGTTTTAAATTTGACAATGATACTTTACAATGAGTAGGATCATACTTTATACGTTGTTATATTACTAGCGTGGCATTGATATATACATATAATCATTTTAATCTTTAATACTGGAAAGCACAAATTATTATTTTACTGGTGCACAAGGCAGCAACAAGATAATATGCCTTGGTAGACTATTTGTCATTATACCGGATATATTGTACATGTTCCTACTAATATTAACACCGCATTGCTATACCATACAACAACTATTATCTCGACAAATAAGTACGCTATGCATTGTATCTTTACTTAGGCGTTGACCTTCATATTTTTATTATTATACATTATATTATTTTTATCATTAACTAAATAAAGATTTTTCTTTTTGCAATTATTGACATTTTATAATTAGTTGATTTTAATACATCCTCAACCATATTATTCGTTTTAAAATAATATCTATAATTTATTTATTTTGTTGTTTTTTAATTATTTTATGTTATTGTTGATGCATTAATAATAGACATTTCATTAACAATTATTGTGATTTGGTGATCAATTGACTAAACTATACATTATTTCTATTGAACATCGAACTGGATGGTAAATGACATTAAAGTTTAAAATATTTATCATCATAAATTATTATCCAGTATGCATATATCTTCTATTTACCGTATATCATTACCATTATATTCTCATACTCTTATATAACATTTTATTAGTAAAAAAGTAACAGCAAGTATAGCCAATACAGTCATTGTGCTGGCAACTATGCATATACAGCAGTAGCAATAGTAGCAGATCGTACTACTGTATTGACGCTAAAGACTTGTTCAACGACTATACTAGCAGTACCTTCAATATTAGTATTGCTGTATGTGTATAGCAGCTGTACACAGTGGCTGTGTTGGCTATATGCTGCCAAAGTCACTGTGTACTTTGTTTTAATATAGATCTGCAGTAATCTACAGCAAACAACAAAGCATACAACGTGATTTTAACAGTATATACCCAATATAGCATAAAACAAACCAGAGATGTACTTACTATGCCAATACAGTGCTAACACCAATGATTGAAGTAAAAAAGCTGTTTGTAAAAAAGGTCAGATTACAAAAGAGCAATGCAAGTACATAGTGTAAATAGTGCTTGTACTTGACTAGTAGCCAGTCAACTACTAACACTATCTATGTAGCATATATGGAGTGTACAAGTATATGTAATGGATATATGTTGTCAAGTGTAAGAAAAAGAAAGGAAATGTGGTGACGTAGATTGTGATTTGTGGTCCTGTCAGTCAATATTTATAAACAGCCGAGTTTAATTTATTAATAAATGGAGTGTAAATAATAAAAGTCAATCTACCCAACATGTCGATACATCATAGAACAGATTAATAGCAAATGAATAAATGAAGAATAAAAGTCATTTACACTCAAAAAACACTCATTAATTTAGAGCATGTTATCAGTAAAATAAAGTAAAAATTTTATTTTTATTTTACAAATACATTAACATTACATTTGTTGTGGTATTTTTTATTTACTGGTACAGTAGCTTTAGTCATAAATTGCATAGTAAACTATTATATTTACTAATATTTTATATAGTCACTTGGCTAAGCATGCATGTGCCACATTATACTGATTTTCATGCTGACTGCAAAGGGCAACATGATTACGTGTTTATTCCTGTTTTTACTTAATAACTTTAGCGGACTTTGTAGTGTAATATGAACAACGTGTATTTTATTTCTATTTAGTAGCATTGAAACTCAATCGGTGAATTATGTTATAGACCATATTTTTAAAGAAAAATAGTTATTTTTATTTAACTAAAACAGCAATAAATTTATGTGAATCGACTGATTTAATTGTGTGCAAAATGGCAAAAGCATTTCGAAAAAAGTGAGTGTATTTGGTACGGTAACACAATTGATTAAAGATGGCTGCATTGGTCAATTAAATCAACTAGCCAGTGTAGATATGAAATTATGCGCGGAGATGACCTGCAAATGAAAGGCAAAAGTGAGTAAATATGGAAATAAGGAAGGGATTATAATCCAATTTACTGATAAGATGGTATCTGACACTAGAAGATTTTAACTAGATGTAATACGCCAATAAGCAGCTATCACATACTATTTACCAATATTGTCCATTCTAATTGGTAGATATGTTTTGAAGTTTATAAGGTTGTGTTAAGATTACTTTTGCTCATTACCTCGCCTTCTCCTGTTCTAGTTGTTAATGTGCTGTAAACTGTTTGTTAATGGTTAGCATTAAATCTAGTAGTTACATCCAGTGGTGTGTGGTCCCCTTGTTGGTTGACCATGGAATACTGTGTTTTTACTTTTGAGCTGTGTTGAATGTGTAATACGATATTTGCAGACTATTGTATCATACTAAATCAGCAATTATATGGCTGCCCGTGATAGGCGGCTGTATACTAACGTAGTGCGGAGACATGTGGGATAGCAGGGCGTGCAGTAGCAGTATTTGGCAAGTCAGTATTGCTGCACGCTCCCTTCATGTGGATGCGGCGACCTGTAATGGGTGGCCATATGTTAGTGCTCACTTGTTTGTAACGCGCGCTGGAGGTGTGTGGTAGTGTTCAACTTGCTGAATACTGCCATCACACACTAGATTGTTGTGATATGTGAATGCCTGTAATAGGCGAACGTATATCTATACTGTTTACTTGTGGGTGTTATTGAATGAATCACAATAGTGTTAGTTTAAATATTAGCTAATGTGTTTATATGACCCCATGGAAAACTCTAGTGATGAAGTCATCTTTGGTGCGATTAAGCATAAGTTAATGTTTCTGCGGCTGGTCACAACGTGGCAAAGACTGCGCTATTTTGAGAATTCAATAATATATCAATATTTGACATGTGTTGTTTAGTTGTAATGTGTTGTAGTATTCATATGCATTTGGCTTTGTACATTAGTTACAATTAGGTGAACCAGTAGTTAGTAATGCATATTGTCGCACTTGAATTGCTACATCATATTATAGCATTATTAAGCAACATATTCATCTTGATGGTGGCTAGTATAAAGCTGTGTGCTTCTGACATATGATACTTGTGCCAAATGGTGCTATCGTCAGTACTCCAGGTGGACGCATAGTTTCTTTATTAGCTGCTCTCTCGATTAACAACTTTTAACTTTTACATTATCAGTTTACTTGTTTATATATTTTCTAATGCAACAGTATTCAAACAACAGATAACCACACTAAATGTACACTATGAATCACATATGGACAACAATCAACTAAATGTAGGTGCTTTGTATCTACTAGGCAATACTAACAAATATCTGTTACAATTATTCGACCATTGGTACCAGTTCGACAAGTATATCCAGATTATATTTGTCATTATGCACCATTATTTTGCATGTATATTACATACCAACTATTGTCTTCATTGCACAAGTATCAACAGTAGCATTATATATCGTTGTTGATGCCATCACTTGACATGGTTTTCCAAATGAAGGGAAATATGTCCATTTGGTTTTTATCCAGTCAAGTGCTGATTGGTATTGTTACAGCATACTTGTTATGCGTGTTGATTAAATAAATAAGTGACAGTGGTGGCAAAGAGAGCGTTATATATACTAAACTGAAACGATTTTAATAGTCTGTATGAAAGTGTTTATTAAAACGACATAATACTATAAAAATGGCTTTAATATATTAAATAATAGTAATTTTGTATAGTCTTATTTTTATAAAATGTAAATCAGCTAATAAAATAGGTTTAATGCTTTAAAACCACGGCTGCCAACCTAAACAATACTTAGTTATGCTGCAATAATTATAATACTATAGCCACCTACCTGGATAGATACGACATAGATTTTCTTCACTTGTCGCTTCGCGAATTAAATCGTTTACTTTGCAAGAGACGTCAACATTACGCGCCAATTTTGATTGAACGGTCGCCAATGCACGCTCTGCCTCCGTATTGACCGGCTTTGTATTAAGCTTAGCCGGCAGCAAGGGAGGAGTGCCTTCACCTCGTTGCATCGGCATTGTATCGCCTTCTTGTAGATGAATGGCTTTTAACGGCGATATCTCCCTATCATTCGATATTAATATATCAATAACACAATAGCAATAACAATAGTAGTCTATTTAAACTTACCAATTGTACAATGGATCGTAGCGGAAAACATCAAGAATAGCCAGTAAATCACTGCTATTTTCACGAAGTACACGCAACACTTCCTCACATCCTTTACGATAAACACCTTCTGTACCAGTAATGCCCATACCATCAATCATATCACGTGTTAATCTGAATGGTACACGCTCTGGTGTTGGTAGTAGTTTGCCTTGATCAAAAGCAATACCCAAATCAATATGTACCACTTCAGCTGTCGTTGTATCGATAAGAATGTTTTGAGCATGCCGATCACCAATACCAAGTACGTAGCCAACCATCGAAGAAGCAGCTACACTCTTTGTATAGCTATTACGCCGTTCAAACCACAGTCGCGCATCTTGATATTGATCAATGAAAAAGTAGCGAAATACCGGTTTAAAGTGCTGTTGAATCTTGGTAAAGGTAAGTATTTTACTCGCCACAGTCGATTCAGCCTTGGCGTGTTCTTCGCTCATCAATTGTCGACAATGACTGGCCGCCCAATCTTTGGGCCGATATCTAATAGTGTTATATTATAATTAATTAAACAATATACGCAGCATACTAAACTAATATTACATTTTATGTGCTCGTGATAAATAATCGCCCAATGGACATGTGTTATCGACCCATTGCAATACACCGGATCGTGGTGAAAGAGGCACCACTTTATAAGTACGTAATTTTAATTGGCGTTCACGTGTAGCCATGTTCTTTAGCAATAATTGATTAACAATACCAAATACTTGCTCCAGCACTGCATCTTGTCTTAAATCATCATTGCCTTTAACCTATTTACAACGATTAGCACACAATTCATTACAACTAACTAGCTATTTACCAGTTGTGTATACATTATTCCATCACTGCCTTGACACTCAATAATACGTGGTAGATTAACACCGCCGGCTACACGGAATCGATGGCCGAATCCGTTAATAGATACAAAATCTGAATAGTTTCCCGTTGGTTCAATCGGTAAATCATGCGTTATCACCGGTACGCAGGGCAATGCTTCGAGCCGAGGCAGTCTTAATTTACGTTCAAACGGAATACCTTCTTTAACTGCAATGGGTGTTAATTTATCACGGGCCACTGGCAATAAAGCAATTTCCATATAAGCATCGGCTAATAATTCCATCGAATTGACCGTTTCACTAAGCTTGGGATCATTCTTTAATTGCTTTAATATGGCACGCGCCACAATAGCTCTTGATTGGTTGCTGTTGGCGTCAAGACTGCTACTATTATTACTACTCATACTGCTATTATTACTGCTATTACTATTATGAGTGGATACCGAACTACGTAGAGCAATAATTTGATATAGCGTATGGAATGGATGCTTACGAGCCATACGCCGTACCAATGATATTAGCTGTTCAGGAAATCGACCTGGTACATTCTCCATACGAGCTGATAATTGATAAACGAGCGGAATAAACTTATGACTTGGTACTTGTGGTAACCATCGAGCAGTAACTGTTAGTGCACCTTGATTATCATTATGCTTGAACCAAAGCGATGTTGCTCTAAACACCGATAAATTGTATCGGTTGCATAGTTTCAACGAACGTAAATAGTTTTCAAGACTCTTTTCCAATAATAATTGTTGTTTAGCATATTCTCGTTCAATTTCCTCATTATCTTGACGTGCTTGAATATCCACTCGACGACGATGACGCAGTAGATTTGTCTTCTCTTTATCAGTGGCTGCAGTAGCAATAAGTGAATCACATGCTCGTACTTCAGCGTATTTCTGTTGATACATAATACGTAATTGCTGTAATTCGGGTGATTCAATCATATGTTGCAATTGTTGATCGGCATAGATTGCTAATAAATATTCTGCCTTGCCTAAATCTTTTGCTAATATTCTATCTGAATGAGCACTGGCTGGTTCAAAGTAACGTAAAATAACTGTCTCTGGATGTTCCATTCTCTCTTCAGTCTTCCATTTCCCCTATACATATTAATAATATTAAATTAATATATATATTGCCAATAGTCATTTAGCTACTTACTAATAGACGCAATAGAGTTGTTTGTTGTGGGTAATCGCGTTCATTCATTGATGATCGGCTTGTTTCCAATAGTTTCTCAGCCTGTCTCATAGCAAGTGTATGTTCACCTTGTTTCCATAATAGCTTTGCTTCTTCAATAGCCAGTATTAATGGATTAAACGTTGTATCAAGTGTATTGATAGAGCATTTGGTAATCGCCTGTGCTCTGCGCAGTGCATTCAAGGCCAGTTGCACTTCATTATTCTTACGGGCCAATTGTGATATTTTAAGTAAATGTTGACACAAATAATGTTCTATAAACATATAGCTAGGGCTTTCTTTGGTTAATCGACCTAATGTTGATAATAGTGCCGTTGTTCGTACTGCCAGCACTTGTTCCGCACTATCAAATCTACCATTACATTAATTGATATTCATCAGCCAGTATATCTGTATCTGTCACTTACCGATCAGCTAAAAGTATGGCATTTAAACGGCGCTGCCATGTATCGGCCATGACTTCAAATGATGCATCGTGTTTATTTGTATAATCTACAATCTCCTCTAATTCCACCAGTGATTGTAAATAGCGCAATTTAGATAGAAGGGTCATTTGATGTGTTGTAGTCGATAATTGATTGGAAGTAAAATCAAATGCCTCGTTAATACAATGTTTAAATTGACTGGCCCCTAATTGATCATAACTATGAATCGATCGTAAACAATTAAATAAATAGGCTTGACTATTACTCGATCTATTCATTAATTCACTTGATAATACAAATTGTCCATTACGCCATGCCGATGCCAATTGCATTTCATCAATATCCGCCGATAATGGTTCAGTAGATCGAGCCATTAATCCGGCATATAATCAAGTCGTTGTCGATGTAGTCCAAGTTGACCCATAGCTCTCATTACCGCTAAATAACTTTCATTATTAATACCATTACTGGTTAATGTAGTTAATGCAGCTAGTGTAGATTGTGTTTCTAGTTGTGCTTCATTATGCAATAAACTTGCCGACCAATGATGATCCAATTCAAACTGTTGTGTTAATGATTGCAGCGACACTGAAATATCTAACCCATGATAACTATCAGGTTCGTCAATACGAGCGTAAATAGTACGCAACAAGCCCGCTCTTCATCAATCAATTCACGACGTAGTGTATAATCAGTATCAAGCATTCGAGTCAATTCCATATACATCAGTGCAGTATACGGTGTCTCTCGTAGCAATGCTATCTTGGCTGCTTCAAAATAATCAATATCAAGCCATTGATTACTGGCAAACATCGTTGCTTCAGATGGTTTCATTTGACCTCTTAAATAAGCAATAATGGATAGTATAGTATCTGTAATTAACTGCTGATTTAATGACAATACTGAAGTTGCTGTTGAATGTTCCATAACCATTTGTTTCAGCCATTCATTCGATGCTATTGATAATTGATAGCGTGGACAATGTTCATCGCTATGCTGACAAGTAGGATGTCGTGTGGCATGTCTATAGAGTAGCAAGTGGACCATATTAGGCAATAGATCAACACCAAGACGTGGCCGATAATCTAACAGTTTAACCATATGACGTAGTACAGGATCGCCTATTGCATCGATTATAGTACAAGTGGCAGTACGAATCCATTGGTCAAAGTTATCTGTATGACTACGCCATACTTTATCCGTTAATGAAATGCCTTTTATACTATCTGATGATGGTTGATGTGCACTAGAGAATATAGATAATAGATGACGTGATTCATCGTCTAACCCACGGAATATAGTGCCGCCCTCTTCAGTGGCAAATATACGCATTAGAATATGGGCGGCAAATCCACTAACAATTGTTTCATCATCAAATAGCAGACGTATTACCATATCAACACCATATCGACGAGCTGCTTCAACGACACCATCAGTAGACTTTCTTTTAATATTCTGGGTGGATTTAAGTGTATCGTTGTATTGATTACGATCAAAATAGGCACTTAATTCACCTAGACAGTAAAGTATATTACTTTTGGCCTTAATATCCGTTGCTGTCTTTAACGAAGTAACGAGAAAGTTAAGCGGTTTAGACGTATTGGTATGAGATGATAAATCAGTGGTTATTGTTTGTCGTAACCCTGTAATATATTGTTGTTGAATTGGTCCCCGTAACTTTAAATATGAACGTTTATAAAGTAAAGCCGATTCACTTGGTGTTAATGGATCGATAGTTGATGTATTAGACGAC
Source organism: Syncephalis fuscata (assembly GCA_025786725.1). Taxonomy (NCBI): domain Eukaryota; kingdom Fungi; phylum Zoopagomycota; class Zoopagomycetes; order Zoopagales; family Piptocephalidaceae; genus Syncephalis; species Syncephalis fuscata. The sequence goes on along the minus strand of JAHLTZ010000005.1, from coordinate 807,062 downwards.
CTCTCTACCCAAGTCACTAATACTATAATACGATCAATGGATTGTTTAACTGAACTATCCTCTATGCCTTCTGTTGATGTACTTGTTAATTGTCGAATGACTTGCCATAACATGATGTATTAATCGATTCACCCAATGGATTGGACATGGCAACTGAAATCATCTCTGGAATAATTTGTTCAAATAGAAATAGAATATCGCTAACGTTGCCTGATAGTGATGTCTTAATAGGTTCAATAACCATCTCGCCTAAATAGAGTAGTAATCGATTTGTCGTATTAACTAGATGGGCTGTTGATCCTAATAGTTTAGCTGTTCTATACATAAGCATACGTAATAGATAGCTATTAGTGCCATCATTCATATTACTCATGGCAGTGATTAAACAAAAATATTAAATAGACGGCGTTGTTCTTCAATATTCTTTAACTTTTCAATATTTTCAAATAAACTATGGAATATAAACGATAGTCTTAACGGTTTAAGAAATTCGCCCAATGTTCCTTCATTAAACATATGGGCTAGATATTCAACTGCTTGTAATATCACTTCAACTGAATAATAAAGCGTAGATATGACTGTCGTCGTAGTTGTAGTAGTTGTAGCAGTAGTAGCATCACTACTGATGGGTGGTTTAACTATAATACGCGCTAGCCGTTCCTGGGTGACTTGTTGCGACGTTAATCGTTCCAATAAATGAATATGATCTGGATTGGAGGTAAGGGCCAGTAATTGGCCAAGTACACCAGCAATTTGTTGTGACATTAAACGATCAAATCGATTAGCGCCTAATCGTTGGCGTAGAAATTGTTTAACAACATAATCAGCATCTTGACGGCGATCGGTGAAGTACATGGGCAGAATAACGGCTACAATAGCGGCATAATGATTCATTAATAGTGCATCTAATTGAATATGCAAATGTTGAGCCAGTTGTATTAAATGATGTTCGGCAATAGAGGTGGACTGAACAGTCATAGAAGCCATTAAACAAGAGGCCAGTAATACTTGAAGCTTTTCACAAAACTTTTCCATGGTTTCCGTACCAAATAGCTGAATAGGCAATTGCCATAATCGATCCTCATGAATAGCCGTAACAATGATCGGCCGTCGATAAGCCCATAACAATGATTCACAAGTATCGTAGTCTAATGAATGGGCAATCGTATAAAGTAGTCGTTTCAAGTAATTCATTAATGGTGGATACATCAATTTAAATCTAAATAATTCAGGTAATAACGTATCGCCAAATCGACCTGGATCAATATGATTAAATGGGCAAGCATAGATAGTCGTGAAATAGTCGATGATACAGTATGATCAAGTACATTAAGTCGATGTAATATCATTTCAAATTTGGTTGATGATAATCCACCAGAATGAATAGTAATGGCCTGGGTGAATATATGAGTAGAGGCTATGCGAATTAAGAATTCTCCATCATCAATCGATCCTAGTAAATTAATAAATAAAGCTGAAGATGCGGTTACATCTTTAGTGACATCTGCTATAGACCATAAAGTGGCCACTAATCGATAATATTCAATGCGTACACGCCATGGCAGTACACGTTTACCGTTTAATTTATCAAACCATCCAACGACCACTTTGATACGATCAAATAGTGTTGGTGTTAATTCCAGTTGTCTATTTTGTTGAATTAACTGCAATACACCACTAAATCCACGTAACACCGTAATTAGCGCATCTCGATCCTTTTCAGTTTGTCGATTCTCAAGTAATGTTTGATAGGTTGATAGCAACTCTTCTATCACCGATGTAGATGACAATTGAATATAAGGATCATTTAATAGATGGAGTGTATTATAATGAAGTAAACGATTTGTTAATCTTGACCAGTAAGTAGTTGGGTCGTCCAATTCAACTAGAATAATTAATAGATCAGCTATTAAAGTGGACATGATAGCTTGTTTGGCCCGTATCACACGCTGATTAGACGCAGGTAATGATGACAGTGTTGATCGATTGGATAGAATTGGTAAACGGTAAAAGTTTAAAAATAGCCGATTAGATTGTACATGTTCACGTCGTGTCCATAAATGAATAGTATCATAATCGGCAAATTCATCTAATACCATAGTATCGTTATTATTAATATTCATATTAATACTATTATTGTCGTCTAAATGAGCCATGACCGTAGTGGTGGTAGTCATTGATGGTGATTCTTGTTTAGTGGCTATTAATGCATCATCATCATTAATAATATCAGATATAATAGGTGACCATTGATCAATCCATGACTGAAGCAATGGCAATATGGCAAAGCGATGCCACACCTGAGATAGTTGATGGGCCAATTTATAATCTTTTACATTAATATTCGACGGATTAATTAAATAGGGCTGACGTGTATCAAGTCTAATTAGTTGATCTATCAATACCAATACATCAATTGATCCAATTACTTCATTAGGTATTTGTTGTATCGATTTAACCAGTCCTTCTACTGAATTAACTAGTTCATCAGAAAAGAATACTGGCGTCATTACTGGATCATCAATAATAGATATTGCTATAAAACTAATGACTGTTAATGTATAAATATACATAGTTAAATGTTGTTTAACTTGATTGTTATTACTATTATTACTACTATTACTATCGACTAGTTGAACAAGTCGTAGACATAGATTAGATAATTGAGTCACGCCTTCTATACTATGTTCTTTATCCGATGCATGCTTATTTGTATTACTAGCTAATAGTAATGGTCGACTCTTTAATCCATTAGTATAACGTTGTAATGTGATGGATCGTAGAGCATAGATAACTTCTTCTGATAACATAGTTGCTGTTAATGATAAACAAGGTCGTTTTAACAAACCCGGTTTTGTGCGAGTCAACATTGGAAAGAAGTAGCGTAACCATTGCAGTGTATCTAATGACCATACTTCGTTTACTACTTCTGTACCATTAGATTGATTAGATAATTGTAATTGCCATTGTTCATAAAATGCTTCAATTAAACTGGATCGATTGACATGTAAATCATTAGATGCGGTAGATGTAGATGTAGATGTAGATGTAAATGATAATAGACCCACTTGTACCAGTAATTCCAAAGCAATAGGTGTTGTAAATGTATTGGTCATAGAAAGGAGTGTATCTAATGTAATACATGGCTTCTCCTCTATTAATGTTGACACTGACCCTATAGTACGTGGTAATGGCCATTGATACGCCACACTCACTAGTAGTAAATGTGAGGTACGCACAGAGACATGGGCACTATTTAATTTAGTACTAATTTCTGTAATAAATCGATCAAGATAATAGTCATCTAGTAGATAGCGAGACAGTTCATCAAGTTGCTCTATTGAGGCTAGTCGAATAAGAGCAGCTATACAAGCAAATGCCCATGCTTGTAATTCAGGTCGACCTATTTCAATACGATCAAATAATGACGTAAAAGTATTGGATAATGTTTTGGTTGAAAGTAATAACGCGCCCGTTGTGTATCCTGTAGTATAAAAAACAATAATTGATGATAACTTTGTGTATGTATTTCAGTAGTAAAAGAATAAGGTCGTTGTAATTCAATAAGAAATAATTCAACAAAGTCTGTAAAACGACTTTTCTTTACAGGTCGTTCGTTTCTTTGCGATAATTTAGTTTTTTTACTTGAATTACCGCTATTTGATGGTTCTAATTCTTGTTCCTCTTTCTGTGGTTCTTCTTCTTCTTGTTGTTGTTGTTGTTGCTGTTGTTGAATACCCACTGAAAGGAATATATGTGCTGTTAATACTAATGTTGACCAACTAGTAACCATCGATCTATCTTCCATTAATAAAGATGAAGCTATTATCATTGGTTGAGTAAATAGTTGTAATTTCTCATCGTCATTATTATTATTATTATTATCACTAAATACTGAATTATAAGGATGTCCACTATAAAAGTGTATATGTTCAATACGTAATGGCATAAATAAACGCATCGATGATAGTTCAGTAACTAAATAATCATAATAAGATAATTGTTGTGTATATAATAACGATTTAACCGATTTGATTGAATTATTCATAGGAGATTTATGCCGTTCCTCTTCATCAGTATCTTCATTATCCTCTTCTTTTTCTTCTTCAATACAAGATATTGTTTCCATGAATGAATGTAAATCAATAAAGTGGCATTGCATAAATTGAAATACAAGTCTTCGTACAGTTAAATCTTTTGTATCCCATCCAGCAGCAATAAATGGAAATACCGTACGTGTAAATTGCTGTACTTCTTCCAGCTTATTAATACCAATTTCATAAAGTAGATGATTTGTAGCCGCCAACATATAAGCACGTCCACTTGTTTCAGTATCTCTATGCTTAAAGTAATCCAATAAAAGATCAAGTAGCGCCGTAGTATGTTCTACCAATGAAACAGTCTCTACCGATAATAACACACATAGTAATTGGGCCAATTCACTTTCCATAGCCCCTAATCAATAAATATATTAATGCACTAATTATGATAGCTATCATTAATGACTTACGCTGTTCTGGTGACTGACTTTGATGTTTCTCTACACGTTGACAAATATGATTTAATCCACATCGACAAATCTCTACTAATTGTTCCCAATCAGGCGATACAATACGATTACGATAAACAGGTTGGCATAATAGACATTTAAGTATACGGGCATAGTCGAGTAGTAGTGGTTTACATAGTTCATCTTCGCGTAGTGGCAATACACCAAGGGCGTTCTCCCAAATAGCACGTACAATACGCGGTGTTAATTGTGAGTGACCTATATCCAATACACTACACAGATCACGGGCTAGTCGAGAAAGTCGCGTTTCCAATCGTGCCTGACCAGCTGCAGTTCGTGTTTTGGCAATTAAAGCGGCGCGTTCAAGCTCCACTGATACAAGTAGTGCTTCAATGAGTCGAGCCCAGTCATTAGACGTGTATTGCTCGGACATTTCGCGTCGATACGCCGTAAGTGTCCGTTGCAATAATGCTTCGCCTTCTTGTCGTTCAGTCGACTTGGCGACTCTAATAAAGAGCACATTCATTTAAATCTAACATATTGATAACAACTAAGTAAGAAATAAAGGAAATAGCAACAGTGGTAACATAAAAAATAAGCACGACACTATAGAATAGTTAGGTAATTGTTAGTGGTGATTCATTCCACATCATCCTTTATTGGCCCCACATTTGGAGTCCCCAAAGCAGCAAATCATTTTACACAATCAATTGTAACGATTTAAATAGTTGACGAGTTGATTATATTAATTTGTGTTTAAATGATCATTCACAATAAATATTAACGTAATGTAATGTCATTATCATTTTCATAGAAAGAATTGATTGTAACAGAAATGTATCAATAATAATTTTAAACATTTAAATAAACAATGTAACATACTATTTGATTTCTTTAAACATTTAAGGTCGATATTGTTGTTGTTGGCCATGTGTAGAAAGATTGATCGCATATTAATAGAAGCCATATGATTGCGATTCCATATCGTTCTCATTATTTTGTTGCCTGTTTGCATACTGCGCATCAAACTGTTATATGATTTATTTCTTTTCTATCTTGTTTCTGTTTACTTGAACCACATTTGATATTATAATAGTTATATTTACTAATAGCAATTATTTTATTATTTTATACTTGTAGACCATTTCAACAAAGATATTTAACAATTCAGTGTAAAAAGCCTTTTATTTTATTGAATGTTATTTCAACTTCAACTAATACCGTAATGTGCATATTTAATTACATTATTGTATTGATAATTACACATGAATTGATTAATTTTGGATGCAATATTATACAGTTATAGTTGAATGAATGTTTAGTTGTATTTAAAAATGGAGTGAAATAGATAAATAAAAAATGAGGGAGTCACAGTAGCTCCTCTTTGTTAGCATAAATAATATAATCACGTGATATAATGAAATCATCACTCAGAACCATTCTCTATAATCCGCCACCAATCATCAATCATGCTGACGCAATGATAGTTCAATACGTTCTTGCCTTCTAGTACTTGCCCTTTCATATCTATCGTGTTATCGCTTCTATCGACGTCACTCATCACTCATCACTTAGCACAACAGCCATAACAACATACACCATGTTTCTAACTCGCTCTGAATATGATCGTGGTGTTAATACCTTTTCTCCAGAGGGTCGTCTATTCCAGGTTGAGTATGCTATTGAAGCCATCAAGGTGGGTTGGATCAGTGTTTGTTTGTTATATCTTCAGTATCTAAAGATCTTGTAAACTAGCTTGGTTCAACGGCTATTGGCGTGACGACAAAGGAAGGCGTGTTACTGGCCGTTGAGAAGCGTATTCCTTCGCCATTGATGGAGCCTGAATCTATTGAAAAGATTCTTGAAATTGATTCTCATCTTGGTTGTGCCATGTCAGGTTTAACCGCCGATAGTCGTATTATTATTGAACATGCCCGAGTAGCATCATTGGTAAATAGCTTATTTCTTTATAATATATATATATATATACTTAAATACCTATGTTTAATATCAATAGAATCATCGATTTATTTATGATGAACCATTAAAGGTGGAAAGTGTAACGCAATCTGTTTGTGATTTGGCACTTCGATTTGGTGAAAGTGGCAATGGACAAGAGCGTATTATGGCAAGTATTTATTAATTAATTAATTAATGAATTAATGTAGTAATTAATTATTCGATATAATTAGAGTCGTCCATTTGGTGTGGCTTATTAATTGCCGGCATGGATGAGAAAGGTCCTCAATTGTACGTGTTATTTATATTATACTTTATATTGCTATAATAATGACCATTATAATAACTAGGTTCCATGCTGATCCATCAGGTACTTTTGTACAATATGAAGCTAAAGCCATTGGCAGTGGATCAGAAGGTGCTCAGACTGAATTACAAGAACATTTCCGCAAGGTATATAATTATATAACTATATAATAGTATGTTAATGGTCAATAACCTATGAATAGGATATGACGTTGGCTGAGGAGAAACCCTCGCCCTTAGTGTGCTTAAACAAGTAATGGAAGAGCGACTCAATAAGAATAACGTTGAAATGGCCTCAGTAACTAGCGCTTATGGATTCCATGTGTATCCCGCGGATCAACTTCAATCAGTCATTGATCGATTGTAATGAAAATACTTCTTTATTATGGTGCATCGATCATTCATAAACTACAAATACGATTCATTTTATTCAAAAGTATTATATAGAGATATATGTGTAGATAGTGTGTGTGGATATATATATTTATGTATGTATGTATGTATTTCAGTATGCATAGAATGAATAGATAATGAATGACTGAATAGAGGCAATTAATAGATGTCAATTGAATAGGATCAATGAGTCGTGGATGGATGATTATTTGGATCATCATCATCTTCAGACAGTAATTCATTTTCATACATTAATTCTCCTGTACGTGCCCGTGTTGGTGTAGTAATAGATGAATTAAGGGTTGTTCTGGCTATCGATGATGTTATAGGCAATGTAGATTCTATGGATTTAGTATTAAGCATACGTTTACCCTCTTCATTATCCTCTTCCTCATCTTCTTCATGCTGACTATTACTATCATTTTCATCATCATCATCATCGTCTTCACCAAATGCCTCATACAATTCACGCGTAGTTACATATCGACGGGTTTGTTGTGTAATACCATTCACTGTATCTGTATCTGCATCTAGATCCAAGGCATGGAATTCATACCCATCATTGCCATAACCACGTCGACGACGGTCATAGAATCGCTTCTTGCCCCAATAAGCTAGACCGGCAATACTTAGAGCGAGTACAACACCAAATGCTGCATAACCAATAAAGTGCATTCGAGCGACACTTGATCCAGGATTATTTGGATTAATACTCATCGTGCTATTAGCTTGATTGGCTTCATCGGTCGTGCTGTTATGAGCAGAAGCCATTGTCTTATTCTGTTCATTCGGTGGTTCAACTGCTATCTTGGAAGTAGATGTAGTATTGGTGGCTATCGGCATAGGTGCTGGTATAGGTGCAATAGATGGTGCATTGGTCGAGTGATTAGACACTGAACTGCCCCACCATTTAATCCTCCAATCTACTAGACGGCCTTTTAGTCTAGGATTGATATTGGCCCGTACATTCAATGTCCACTCTCCAATGGGTGATTCATCCCTATAATATGGTTAGTATTAACAACAATAAATACCCCATTACTTACCAATGCTTAACAGTCATAAATGTCCAATCTTTGAATCCATCTAGACTTTGATCATTTTTACGAATGGCCGATAGTTTAGATATCACATGATTGGGCGATATTAAGAACACTTCTAGATCACCTCGACGGTCATGTTCAATATTCACGGTGACTGTAATATGTTCCAAATGTTGGAATCCATGGGTGGTCATTTGTGATTGAGTCAGTGTAATAGAATTATTAATTCCATCTCGTCCATAGTGAATGGTTTGATTAACATGGGACATGTCACTTTCAATAAAGGCTTGTGGATTAACTATGGTATGGTTCTTGGCTAGTTCAACTATACGGAATGTATCAATTTTACCGAATCCATACTTGTTACTATGCATTAGACCAGTGGCGGTTTTAGACCAACTTTTATCTTCTTCATTAAAAGTAACAGCTGAATTCACAGTTAAATGTTGTATATCTCGCCACGTTAAATCGGGTCTATTGAACAGCAATGAGTTTCACCAATTATATAACTGTAAAATAATTACCGAATAGATAGAACAAGGGCGTAGATACCCGCTACTAGTGGAGCAGCGGCCGATGTACCGCCATGTTGCCCATAACATTTATTTTGTCCATTATTCGTTGTATACTATTCAGCTATTAATAACATCCACCGGTAACTATACTGGGTACTTACTATGTAACTGCCACTGCCACTGCTATAAGCAACGACCATCATGGCTGAACATGCCTCGGAATAGTATGGATGTTGGTTATATCGATCAATAGCCCCGACTGTTACCGAATAGATACTATTGGTGTAGCCATCGCAGTTACAATGATCATCATTGATACCGCCATTACCAGAGGCAAATACAAATACAGTGCCTTTACCGTCACGTCCTTTACGAATAGCGTTGATCATGGCATCAAGTACCACTGTGTGTGGTCCATCTACTGACTGACCATCATCAGGTGGACCCCAACTACAAGAATAAATATGGTTATCTTGATAGCCATAGTTGAGCGATAATGCTTCATCGACATCTGTAATATCTGATGATAGAATACGGATTCCTATTAAATAGTTATATTAACTTGTAAATACGATAAATAAATGAGTATTTACCTGCTACTTTTGCTTCATACGCAATACCAATACCGCATACATTATTACGTACAGCAGCTACTTCTCCTGCACACCGTGTACCATGTACATCTTCAGGTAAACGAGGCATAGGCATTTTAACATGATCATTAAAATCATAGGAACCTTTAGCAAACTATATAACTAGTTAGAAACTACTAATCTTAATTTATCTATCTATCTATCTATATGCATATATACATATATACATATATATATAATACTTACAAAGTTTTCTTTAATATCTTCACTAGTAAAATCAATACCATCATCAACGAGTGCAATAACCACATTCTTGCCAGTAATCCCTTGTTGCCATACACTAGTAATATTGATATCATTCTTTGCCTGATCACGATTAAAGAGATGCCATTGATAACGATAGCCTGGATCGTGAATGCCTAATGCATTAACAATCTTCTTTTGTTGATCAAAATTGCCTTTAAATGAAACAACACCACGTCGATGTCGTTTATAAGGGATTTGTGGTGATATATGCTTAATTGACAGTACCACTTGAATATCTCGTCGACTTAAACGATTTGGATGTAGTGTTGATTCAACTAATGAATTGTACTGTTGCATCACTTCATCTCTATCAACTAAATATTGAATATCGCGTTTGGCCAATGAAGATCTTTTAACTAGCGTTGAACAACTCATTGTACTATCGCCCATAATAGACAATAGGGATGAGGTTGGTTTAGTAGAATGAACTGATACATCAATGTTATTCAAAGAGGTACGGAATAAATGAAATGATGCCAATTCTCCTACAGGTCCTACATAATCAATTTCAAGTAATGAAGCCACTTCATCGATATGATCGTCGGTTAACGATAAAACATAATAACGATACTGTTCATGATCCATTGGATAGACATGTGGATGTAATGAATTGGCTGTATGCTCATTATTAATTGATAATAAAGGTAATTGAGGCTTGGTGGCTAGTAATTTATCAAGTGGTTGTGACACTGTTGTATCTGCATCTGTTGTTGTTGTTGTTGTTGTTGTTTTAGGCTTGATTAACAGTGATCTGGTTATCATTTGATGATTGACTACAGTCATATAACCAAGTAACACTACAAGTATTATACCCGCAAATACTAGACCGAGTAGAGTGGTTGCTTTAATTCGTTGGTTATAAATGGACGGCCAACGGGATGAGAATAAGTGAGCGGGATCATTGAACGATGCAGGCTGCCAACGACGCAACAGCGTGCGTATCGAGTATAGCATAGTAGGCTATCGTCGAGTAAGTAACTACACACGACTATACTTGTTCGACTAGCAGCTAAAGAGTTGAAGAGTAAAGAAAGAATTGTATATATGGGTATATATAGAACCAATAATGCAACCGCTTGGTTATGCTAGTGTAAAGAGATGGCACGCTAGTTAGAACGACAGCACTCGTGGTATTCGCCTGCGAACAAGGGACTATTTATGTTCACACAAAGGAGAGTAAGTGGAGAATCAATAGCGCAGTTATACCAAAACAACAACCATCAATGTTTCTACAAGGCACTTGATGAGATGAGAATAAAAGAGAATAGACCACTAATCTAAATAGATAGTAGAAGTAGAAGTAGAAGAAGTAGAAAGAAGTGTTTTAAGTGGTGTTAAAGTAAAAACTAGACGCGTATACACACTAGTCACTTGTATAAGAAAAATGGACACCCATCAGTTAATGCCATATTTCTTGGTATTCTTCAAGGGGGATGTCAATTCGATGTCGGTGATACAACACTGCATACATTGATCATATACCCATCACTTTATACATCATCCTATTTATATATAGATGCCTCCTTTCTTTATTTCTATACCTATACCTATACCTATACCTATACATTAAGCATGGTAGATCTATAATTGCATATATCTACTTGGAATCAATGGTATTCTATTTATTATATTCAATGGCGGTATTATTGAAGTAACATAGTGGCCCGTTGTGTATACACATGGGTCATGACATCCTTTTTAGTGACCAGTCCTAATAGTCGGCCCTGTTCAATTACCAATACAAATCGTAGTCCCTATTCATTTTACGGTTAGTTGATCATAGACACTATATATTGTATAATAATAATAAAAAGTATTATTACCATTTTTGTAAACATATCAACGACCGATGACATGGGAAAAGTCGGTTTAACGGTTAATGGTGTCTAATACCGTTACTATTAATAAATACTATTCATATATTTATATCGTAATTGTTACCTCATTAATCCAAGGATAGAAATTAATACATTCTGCTGTACTAGGCTCATCGACAAATACACACGATTGCTCTCCAGATAATTCATGTGGTGATTATACAATTCTAATATTGGTTAGATTGTAAATGTTATACCAACTATAACTAATCTACCTAGTGCGGTTTTAAGATCTTCTCGGATAATGTATCCTACTAGTTTCATATCCTGAATAGACTTGACAATAGGAAATCCATTATATTCAGTTGATTCAAGTAGATCCTCTAGCAGTTACAATAAATTTAGTTAATAAATTATAACATATATATATAGACATGTTTGTTTAATTTACCTATTTCACTAATGACATGACCACGTTCAAATAACACCACCATATCTTCCATTCGAGTCATTACTCGCTCGACTGGACGGTCTGAATGTAGATCTTCATTATTGCTGTCATCGAGATATGGATAGCCTTTAAGACGAATAATGGCATCATCAAGCCCACCTTCACCAAAGGCATCGCCTACCCATTTACTAATCATAACTGTATAGTCTATTGGCTACTGGTTCATATGTAATAGTGTACTATACTTACCTGCTACCATGATAGGTAGTACATAGGTAAGAGCACCGGTCAATTCAAACATAATAACCGCCAATGATACTATATAGCGTTGTGATTGTTTAGGCATTAGTACAGTTTGCCCTTTCATTGAGTTCAGCCAGTAATATTTACCTGTCATACGAGTAACCCCGCCTAAAACTGCTGCTGCTCCTACTAAAGCATAAGTGCCGGGTGTGATACAGGAAACATCGGGTGGACAGCTAGAAAAGAAGAATGCACCTGGATAGTTACTAATTGTATTGTGTTAGATGATAAATATACCACTGGTATTTATGTAAAGTCAATTACCGCTGCCAAGCCTGTACTAACATGCCTAATGCTCGACCAAAGCATGCACCAATGGCCATGGATGGCATATAAACACCCGATGGTATTGGCAATCCTACGGCTAGAATAGTCAAGAATATCTTGGCTAGTCCAGCAAGTATCAATAGACCGGCTATAGATCCAACTTCTGTTTGGCTATGACCAATTCATAAATATAGATATATGTATTCATGTTATAAGCGGTACTATATATTGGCAGTGCTATCTTACTCGCATAATCCTTGGAAATCACCTACAGAACACTCTTGAAAGAGATACGATACAAGTTCCGCGGTATCAACTCTATACAATGGTTCGTTACATTGATCATCCTTAATTTATAACCAATATTGTAGTTACCGCATAAATATATTAAGAAAACTAATAATGGCTGTTACAAGTGCTACTATCACCGTTTCGGATATGGCCAGTCCACGTAGACTTAAATGTTCACGTACACTGATTAGAAATAGACTCATTCGGTTGAAAAATGCTCCTAGTAATCCCTATCGCATATAACTCATTGATGAATAATAATGATTAATACTATTAATTTACTTACACCAAGGGCGCCTAATAAGCAAAAAAAGATCATTTCAAAGTTGTGCCACACTTTGTCGTAAGATACTTGAAATAGCACCAATTTACCCGTTCGAAATGGATCAACCACCTAATTGTTGATTATTAGCACTAATTATAGTCTTACTGATTTGTTGCTATTTACTTTAAGGGCCACGGCTGCAAACATAGCACAAAAGAAACTACGCCACATTGTTTTGTATGGGAAATAGTAGGAAACTTTCTAATTTCTAATTATTAATATATTATAAATATTATTATTTACCATTTACCTCTAAACTAAATAATACACCGCCAATTGGCGCACCAAATGCCACAGAAATACCTGCTGCTGCCGCTGCTGATAGGATTTCTCGCTTTTTTGCTATACATTATTTACCAATGTACATTATAAATAAAACATTTAACATTACAAACTTAACTACCTTCGTTTGTGGCATATTTACTCGAGAAACGAGATAAAACATTACCAATCGCACAAGCTACATGAACAAATGGTGATTCCTTGCCTACACTTAGACCCGAAGCAACTGTCAGTACCTTATTGCTTTGACGTAAGTACTGGCGGCCATTTAATTGTTATAATAATAATACTTACTACAGCTATGCTTTTAATAAACAATACACGGGCCCCTAAGAATGTACGTATAATATACCCAGTAAGAATGGTTTTAATTTCGGCCAGTCCACTGCCCGCGGCAAATGGTGCATATACATCAACCAAATAGGCCGCTAATGCCGCTAACATGCCCTAAATGCATTTAGCTTATAAGCTATCTATGAGTCGCCACTTGTACTTACCGCCACCGTTAAATAGACAGCATAGGCTACCCAGTAGGCGGTCGTTTCAGAAGTAATACCTATAGCACTACTCCACGACATCCATTGTGTACAAGGCTCGTTGGCTATACACACCATTATTGATTAGTAAATAAATAATAGCTCTATCCAGGTCAGCATAAATACCTGAAAGCTGCCAGCAACAAAATCGTTGATTCAAATAAAATCCCGTCTTACAGTAGCCAAATCGCATATCGCTTAGCCATTCGGCACTAACATCAAGTGCGCCTACTAACAAACCGGCCGATAGTCCTAATGTACTATAGTCAGTCCAAACTACCTAGACCATCTCTACTGCTATCTTGTCTCTTGCTAAACAAGTAATAAACACCTACCAACACCTGCGACAAGAAACCACGCTTGAGTGGCGTCCATCCAGCGCCAGATACCGCCACGGAGCCCACCCACCGATAAGAGCTGCAGTTTTCGTTGTCGTTCTCGTGCCAAATCGCGAATCCAATCTAATTAGCATTTTGTTACCTTGCTTCTATTTTCTTACATAGCCAGTAGACGGTCGACGTACCTATGGTGGCGAAATCGCTACGTTTTGGCAACGCCGTCTCAGGCGAACCCGTGCTTGTATTGTCGGCCATTAAGATATTGGAATCATCGGCGAGTTGCTGATAAGTAGGTCCGGTGCCTACAAGGCCGCGATTTCTAAACGTCGGCCGATGTCCATGAGTAGGTACTGACATGGTCGATAGGCTTATAGCTCGAATTATAAACAATAATGCAAGTACAGTAAAATGGAGTGTCAGAGCAGTAACGAAAGTGAATAAATGAATTGTCAATGTCACACTGATAGAATCGTCCTGTTCTTTGATTAGCATATCTGAAATGAAAGTAATAAAATCTAAAGATAGTTATTATATTTTGCTATAATTACCGTTGAAGATATGTTTTAATATAAATTGTACGCTTACATTTTACGTTCTTTTGTTCTATTATTTTAATTATACTGAATGTAGCATGATGATGCATCAAACGGCATATTTTTTAGACTATACCTTATCTACACCGACTATCAACTGTATTTTACGTCTATATATAAGCTTTGGATATTTATATTTATACATAGTATTCAAACAATTTCATCGCGATATTCTATGTCATTGAATATATATATATATGGCATAGACTGATGTGTAAAATACCACCATTCTATTCATGTATAGCGTGCATATTATAACGCATATATTTCTAGCTACTATCGTATAAATAAACTTATTAGCGTTATTATGATAAGCAAATTAATAAGCAGTTTGCTCAATTTAATCATTATTAATTATTAAAAACATCAAAAAAGTAACAATTAAAGAATAGCAATTATCTAAAGTCGGATTTATTGGTGATGGCATTTCATTTTACAATTCAAAATAGCATAACTTGTAATATTACTAGACATTGCACCCGTAAACAATCAAAATTGATTAAATATACGATAGTTCTGACTTTATGGCAAGAATCTAATCGATAACACTTGATTTTAATGGCCAAATGCTATTGCCAAGTTAGAGTGATTCTTTATAGCCTCTTTTTTTGCCGCTTTTACATCCTTGGTGTTAAGAATTATCTTGTATAGCTGTGTGAATATCTCCCAAAGCTTTTCGTTATAGCTTTTAATTGCCTTATCTTTCATAACTGGACTTAAATCTTTGGAGTTCAAATCAACACTGTCGGCATGGGATCTGTAGAATAGATATCCAGTTTTATCGCCAACAAAGTCTAAACCGACGTATTAGTGTCGTTTTAATGCAGAATAAAGCTTAATCAGGCTTACTATAATCCATATTGGTAGGAATCCATCCTATTTTGCGCATGTACTGTAGACCTAATTGATGCTATGTTAATAGTGCTTATTTTAATTATGTATTCATTTACCTTTTGAAATTCGTTCAATATATTGCTTTGCTGCATCAGTTGATATGTTTTTTTCTGCAATTAGATCGTCCAAAGATGTGCCGCCATTGCTTTGAGTACCCAGAAAACATTCAACTTTGGATTCTACTATTCGCGTTGTAGGACCAGTGACATATTCAGTGCCTGTAAAAAGCGCTGGATTGGATTCTGAATGCGTATAGGCATCCTGTTATTTATTTAAGCACGTTAGCAATAGACTAATATTATATGTGAACATACCATAAAGAATCGAAAAGTTGATGCTGTTGTTCTGTCATCTCCGCAAATAAATTGTACTTTATTTTTGCCTATTCTTGAGCTAGTTACAATATAACCACCTTCGTTATAGAATGCTTTTTCGACAACAAGATTAGGTATACCGAATACACCAGGCCTGTTTAATTTTCCTTCAAATATTTCGTTAACTAAATGTTATTTTGATGTGTTTAAGCAAATATGTAAATTTAGGTTAGAATACATGTTTAATATTGCTTTTCAATCTTATTAAGATTCATTTGGCGACATAGTCGACTTAATGTTGTATCGTACCGGTAAATTCTGGAATAAATAAAGCTTTTCTTCCAAATAGTAGTCCCTGACGTTCGTTCACTAGGTCTTGAGCGGCTCCAGACGACACAGAAGGTGCACTAGCAGATACTAGTGTCGATGCAGCGACCAAGAGGGCAATGAGAGACTTGGAATTGGAAAGCATTATGGCAAATTTAATTGTTTGACAAGGGTAGTAGGCTGTAGGCTCTATGTAAAAGTAAAATTCGTAAAGTGCCTCTAGAGATAGCAGTATAAGCGAAGTGTGTATGAGGAGTATATGGAGTAATAGATGGTTAAGCTATGAGCATTTTATAGCAAATTTAAAAGATTATGACCGATAAATTGTCTGGCATAAAAAAGGTAATGCGAATATGCCACGTGTAAATCCAGCTGGATTTAAAACCGCAGCAATATTCTCCGTAGCTCAAAAAGGTAATCTACATAATGGCAAAAGTAACCGAGTTTAAAATGTTACATTACCGACCGCAACTCAAAATGGCAATTTACATATATGTAGCAAAATTGATTGAGCTTAAGACTATGCAATGTTTTACATATGTTAAAAAGATACTTTTATGTATAAATATGTATAAATGTGCTGAGATTAAACTTGTTACAAATAAATATAAATTTCAACTCCATATGGTATGATTGTCGAACGATGCATATAGACTGTAGAACATTCGACATCAATTTATATAAAAATTCCAAAAACATTTATTTGTTTAAAAAATACTTTATTTCAATAACAACTAGTGTGGAATTCAACATTCAATGGTTATAGAAATGCTCAAATTTCAAGACAGACAGATGCTACTGTAAATCACTACTCAATTGCTGAATGCGCACAATATTCAAATATAGTATACATATGTTTGATTGGATATTCCTTACAACTCCGTTCAAGCGGAATTTTTATTACCGAGATCTGTGACTAGTATAGTTCTTGATGTGTGTTAGGCACACCAGTGGAAGCGATAATGTTTACAACAAGACGTTATTGATCAATACAACTTTTTTGTATGAAACTTTGGCAATTAATCCTTTCTTACGATATGATGATCGCTAGATACATGCTTCAATATGGATTGCACATTTGGATCGATATTTTTCAGTTGTAGTTTATATTCATAATGGAAATTTAGCTGCAATACAAATAATTACTGTAGCATTGCATTCAAACAAGACATAGTAATAAAATTTCATTGAATCTAAAATTAAAAAAATCATTCGATCATTAATGTAACTAATATAACGCTTTTCATTTTTTAAACCGTTCATTTGGACTTTTTTCAACATTTTACACAGTGTAATAACCATGTTTTCATAAAGAGATATTTTAATACAGGACAACTACAAAGATTATTTATTGGGTGCCGAGCAATGACGATAATAATGATGCAGCTATCACTATCAGGTGACATAGTTTCATTGGCTAGAATCACGTTTTAATAGTACTATCTGCAGTATAGAATATAGTAGGCTGCCTTTGCTGTAAATTTAAATAGGACATAGCCAAGGCTTGTAGCCTGCTTTTAATCATTCTGATTTCTCTTTCTCTCTCTTTCTCTCTTGTTTATTCTCTGCCATACCATCTTGTTTTTCATATCAATTTGTTCCACAAAATCGACATCACCATGAAGCTTTCTATTGCTACCATTTGTGCGACTGCAGCTTTGGCCGTTATTTTTGTAACTAGTATTAGTATGGCAGACGCTAAGCCGGTTCTCAATCGCCGAAGTACATTGAAATGCTATTAGATATTCAATACACTAATTTAAACTCTATTTATTTAATGAATGGGTGATTTTTAGAACGTAAGTTGTAACTAAAAGATAGCTATTTGTTGACTCATTATACGTTCTCTGCTTTGCTACGTTTTAATAATTTACTGCCAATAGTTGGTAAGTTCCAGCTTGGAAAACGATCATGGGATTGTTTTATAATAACAGCCAATGTGCTATCTGTTGAATAACAATTAATAAATGGTAAGTGAAAATTTTTTATGTTTACTAATGCTAATTAAATATAACTTGACACTGTTATATTTGACAACTATTACAAAAAGTAAGTCGTGCCTTATTACTGTTATATAAATACTAACAATAATATATGTGTGTGCGTATGTTTATTGATTCCATTAGATAGTAAATCACGCCTTCCAGCACTTAATTAAAACTAACCACTATATGTTGCTTGCTAATGCCCATTTGGTGTATTAACTAAATAGATAGTAAGATACATTATTTACTAATAGACTATCATAAACTTACTAACTTTTAACATGCTTTTTAACAATGATAATAATAGGGAGTAAGTTAGACTGATATACAAATATTTTGCGACTCATTCAGTGATATTTATTAAATCAATATAATAGTCGGTAAGTCTTTGTACTTGATGTGTAGCAAATACTAATTAAGTAAAATTCCATGTTTTTATTTGTAAAATTGCCAACAGTGGTAAGTCATAATCTGTCTAATATGTAAACAGTATATAATATAGCTATCTCGATGTATTTGCATAAATTATAAATGCTTTAAAATTTATAGGGACTCGGAAATAGCAAAAGAAGTCTTGATGCTTAATTTGAAGTGTATATCGGGCAAGAAATTACCATAGCTAGCTTTCTAGTTAACTACATACCAAGTCCCAATCCACCATATAAACCCAACCCATTAGTATTTCAACAACATGATTGCTAGGCGGTTAAATAATTTTATTTAGCTTCTTTGGCAAAACTATCGTGAATTAAATAAATACTAGTAGCTACATTATAATACCACTATAACTACAATTTAACAACAGCTGATGTAACATTCTAATGCAACATAGTTGTATTATACGCCAATACATCACACTTGACACTTTTAACTTTATTAAATCGATCCAAGTTATTACTATTTAATATAGCTGACTATATCCCATCTATCTATTAACCGTTTAATCTTGTCAACGGAACCGCTTAATCCTTTCAAAGGATTCTTGAATACAATGTCTATAAATAGAACGCGAAGAATAGCAACAAATGGGACAGCAAATACAACTGCCACACCAAAGGTCTAGCGTTAATCTGGTTGTTTTAGACGACGTCATTCAAAAACCGTATCTATAGGCCAATATCCTATCATGCCCACGCGTACAGATAAGAGACCCCTTTTTCCAAACGGCCATCAATATACTTTGCGGCGCAATCTTCAACGATAGCCTGTTGGCAATTAGTGTTAAATCCTGTTGTTTCCTATTCTACACCGACTCGTTTTATAAAGTACAATCGCCATCTGCGTATTCCCTTTTTGTCGTCTGCTTCTTGTATATCTACAGCTTACTATTACAGTAAAGAGTTAAAGATCCCCATTCTACAAAATAAACATAACCAGATCATGACTGGTGGCATTTCTTGTCAGTTGGACAAAATCCAGCTGAAGTAGCAGTAGGAGGAGGAGAAGGAGCAACATGGCGCGATAGTTGGAAACTAGGTCTTTTAACTATATCGCTAGTCGGGTAAGTTATAATATCAGCGATATTAACAAGTATTGTAACTCATTTTATGCCACACTTGTATATATGTATATGTAGAATGCAATTTACTTGTAAGTGTTTTTTTACTATCAATATATATATATAGAAATTGACTAAAATTATCTCTAGGGACGGTTGAACTAGGCTACGGCAAGTATTAACTGGCTACGATTTTAGACATTGATATTAATCCAAGTGATATCCATTATTACATTAGGCACCCCCTATTTATTGTCATTAGGCATGAGTCGTTCGTTAATGTCGCTAGTGTGGTTAGCCGGCCCATTGTCGGGTAAGTAGTTTATTTAGTAATAAGTGTACCATTAATATTCAGCATTTTTATGACCTGCATATTATTGTGTATTATTAGGATTGATTATGCAACCGCTGGTCGGTGCACTCAGCGATCGTTGCACTAGTCGGTTCGGTCGACGACGACCGTTTATGCTAGGCGGTAGTTTAGTTGTTGTATTTTCACTATTACTCATTGGTTGGGCCAAAGAAATAGCCAGTATACTCACTTTTGGCTATTATGAGGTATGCAATACTAGATTCTATGACACCCCAATTAAACGATTATATAGCCAGCTACATTAAGCATCGTAGTGGCCGTCTTTGCCTTTTATATGGTTGATTTTGCCATCAACACCGGTAAGCTTATTAATAAATAATAGCATAAAACCATACTTGGGACTAATCAGTATATATATATATAGTACAAGCAAGTATACGTGCCTTGATTGTTGATGTATTGCCGGCTGAGAAGCAAGAACGAGGCAATGCATGGGCTGGTGGTATGATTGGTGTAGGCAGTGTATGTGGCTATTTCCTGTAAGTATTGACACTTGATGTCGATATCACTAATAACCATCGTACATCTTATAGTGGCATGATAGATTTAGTAAGTACATTTCATGGATTTGGCAACACTCAAATGAAAGTACTATGTGCCATTGCTTCCTTTGCTCTACTCTTGACTGTCGGTATTACGTGTTTTACCATTCATGAACGCAGTTTTGATGCACCTTCAATTTCTGTAACTACTACAGTCATTACACAGTCCTCTTTCAATCCATGGTAAGCCATATCAATCATTATGGTTAATAGTATCATTTATTAGACTATTAATTAATTAATGATTAATAATAGGCAAACTTGTGTCAATGTCTTTCAGCAGTCAACTAGTATTACACGACAACTTTTACGTACTATGCGTCAATTACCGCCATCTATTCAACGCATCTGTAATGTACAATTCTTTGCATGGGTTGGCTGGTTTCCTTTTCTTTTCTACGCCACTACTTGGGTGGGTGAATTGGCCGGTAATGGTAATTTGACCAGTGAACAAGCTGATAAGGATCAAGTTGGTGAGGCAACCCGTACTGGCTCATTTGCATTTCTACTTTATTCAATTGTATCATTTGTAACGGCCTGTATTCTACCGATAACCATAGCCACTGGATCTAATCGATGGCAACGAGCATCGAGCACATCATCTTATGCGAGAAAATCATTGACCAACAGCTTACTTGACTATATTGAACGATGGTTCAACCTTAATCGTATTTACACATTGGCTCATTTAATTTTCGGTGGTTCAATGATTGCCACTATACTTACTGATGCCGTATGGTTTGCCACACTGCTAATATCTATTTGTGGTATTTCCTGGGCTATTATGATGTGGGCACCATTTGCCTTGATTGGTGAAATTGTTAATAGTGATGCCGATGTGTCAGATCGTATAACCAATGCAACAACAACAACACAACAATACATCAGCGATGCCACCACCACCACAAGCAGTACTCATGGGACCAAGTACCTGAATACTATCCACTGGCCAATCCACAATCTACTGAACAAAGTGAAGGCGGTCATCAAGATGCTATGATAGTGGGTATATCACCATCTAATAACCATGAAGAAGATGAAGAAGACAATAATAACAGTCTGAATATCATTGAAGATGATGATGTCATAGGGCCCACACTTAATGGTCGACGTTTAAGCGATTGTGCCGGTGAGATTCTCGGTATTCATAATGTTTATGTGGTAATACCACAATTTATTAGTACATTTACTAGTAGTATTCTATTTGCTTTATTTGATACTTTTACTACTGCAAATAGTCATGGCAGTGAAGGTGATACGGGTGAGACTATACATAGTCCCATGGCTATTGGATGGATTCTTCGATTAGGTGGCATTAGTGTGCTGTTTGCCGCTTATCTTTCTACAAAGATTAAACCAGGCACAGCCACTTAATCACCATTTGTTATAAACATGGCAGCATTAATAACAATATATAATATAATAACAAACGTAATAAATATTGATAAAATTATTTATAAAACGACTATCATCGGTCATCGATTCATTTTACGTGCATGTCGCTGGCGTGGTCGTAATGGACAAATATCAATTTTCATTTATCATGACTACATATGGTCATGGGGATCTTGTGGACCTTGAGGTTCTGGGGCCACCTTAATCATATCATCGATACGTAGAATGGCAATGGCTGCTTCTGTGGCTGATCTCAATGACTTGATCTTTGACATGGCTGGCTCGAGTACACCGGCTTGAACATTGTCACGGGTCTCGCCCTTAATTAGATCAAGACCATACCTAAATAATTAATTCCACTCATTAATAATAGTAATAATAGTAGTAATGATGATAGTAATAATAGTAATAACAGTAACAACAACAACAATAATAATAATAATGATAATAATATCAAACAATAAAATAGACTAACCATTTCAACGCTTGTTTATCCTTTTCGCCCGAAGTGCTTTGCGCGGCATTATGATAGGCTCGCAATTTAGCCACCAAGTCTGTAGAGTCCTTGGCTGCATTCACAGCAAGAGTCTTTGGAATGGACAGTAAAGCATTGGCATATTCGGCAATGGCCAATTGTTCACGAGATCCCTATTGTTATTCAATTATAAACAGCCATTCATTAGCATAAATACAGCAGTAATGACTATAGCAACTTACAAGTGTGGTGGCAAAGTTTTCCAAATAAATGCTAAGTGCAGTTTCAACGGCACCACCACCTGGCACAACACTGCCACTTTCCAAAGTGCGTTTAATAACACACAGACTGTCGTGCAAACTACGATCCATCTCATCCAACATATAATCGTTGGCACCACGTAGAATGATGCTTGAAGAGCTATGGGCCTTGGTGCCCTTGACCAAAATACATTCATCGTCGCTAAAACGTTCCTGTACAACTTCATCGGCCTGGCCAAGATATGCGGCTTCAAATGTCTCTTCGCCCTCTAGATTGGCCAGAGTTGATACCAAAGTGGCTAAATGTCGGCAAATAAAATAAAATATTGTTAGTATACTATTTGGTATATTCTGTTAAATGCTCACCTCCAGTTGCTTTAGCATACGGCGCAAGTCTTCCTTCTTACAACGACGTACTGCCATGGCACCAGCTTCAACAAAGCATTTAAGGCACAAATCATCGATACCTTTGGTGGTCAAAATAACATTGGCGCCTGTATCGAGAATCTTCTTAATGCGCTCTAGTGTAATATCGGCCTCACTATCGTTTACAAATATCGTATTAAATCAATACCAGTATTACTATACCAATACTGATGTAACTTACCGTTTTCTAATACTTTCTAGCTGTTCTGGATCATCGATGACTATTTGCACACCCAAAGCCATACGTGCTTTGTGCAGATTGATATCGAGACAAGCAATCTTGGCATTCTTAATTTGCGTCTTCATACCTTATCATCGCATTAACAACAGTGCTATTTAAATGTCTAAATACTAGCCATATAGCCTACCTTGACTGGCCACAGTGTTGTTGAGTGCATAGCCGTTAACCAATACACTTTCAGTGGCACTTTTACCATGAACCTTTAGAACATTGACAGACTTGACTGGATATTTAACATCACCACGAGAATTGGCCGTCTTGACGCAAGCATGGCATCCACGGCCATATTGGCGAAAAAGTCGCTATCACTATTATTATTGGTCAAATGCCGTAGATTAATAAATAGAATATTAACATAATTGACCATACGCCATTTACATTACTTACGAGGAAATAATCTTGCTAGACATACTTGTCTTGGCCACATTTATAAGTGAGTCGCGACCTAGTGTATCTACCTTAATCGTCATCTGGTCAGCGATAAACTTGCAAGCCTCCTTGCTGGCCAGACGATAGCCGGTAATAATGGTTGTTGGATGGATTTTATTCTTTACAAGCTCGTTGGCTCGACGCAACAATTCTGCCGCTACAATAACGACGCTTGTCGTACCATCGCCTACTTCTTTATCCTGTTGCTCTGCCAATTCAACCAAAACACGGCCAGCTGGGTGTTCTACCTCAAGCATGCGCAAGATGGTGGCGCCATCGTTCGAAATGGTGACATCCTACAGTCATATATGCATCAATCTGTGTTCAACTTGCCTGTCCAGCCCATATACTTACACCAATCTCATCGACCATCATCTTGTCCAATCCTACCGGGCCCAACGAGCTCTTTACGACATTCGCAATCGATTGAGCTGCCAAGACTATAGACAATAGTCCAGTAGTTATCGTTATGATCGATGACGTACGCGACAGCATCTATTAGTTTATGCATCTATTAAGACGGCGATTAGGCTACAAACCATTTTGTGAACGGACATCTTGTCCGCTTGTTCGCTCGCCACCGAGAAACAGACTGGTAGTAGGGTCTTTGGTGAACATGCTGCTCTGATGTAAACAATAAAGAAATGGCCAAGTAGTAGAAAATGGAATAAACACACGTATTTAATGGTAGACAAGTATTGACTGACGTCGTCGTCGTCGTTGTTATTGCCGTTGGTATCACTATAATTTAAATATAAAAGTGTAGTAATTGACACCATTTATCCCCATTTTATTAAGTATTTGTGATTTATAGGAATGTTAATAGGAATGTCGATAATACTAATACCAATCATAATAATATTAATACACTTGTACACATACACATCATTGATGATTTAATAAAGCATTTATATTTTACGTAATAATCTATAGATACGTATTTAATAGATAAATGGATGGATGGATGGATGGATGGATGAATAAAACGTTTAGTTTAATAAATAGTCGTATGCTGTTGTTAGATACTCTTACCTAGATATAGACGGTGTTGGTAGACAAGTGGATGGATGGATGGTGTGGTGTAATATCCAGATCACGTGGTACATAGGCACCACATCGCCGACCAGATATCCAGCTATAAAATGCCGATGAACATTTCATTTTCTAATAAAGTAGCTAAGTTTCAATTATATAATTTGGTTACTATTTCTGCCAGTGTTCTATCTACCTTGTATTGCTCAGTCCCCCCCTCTGATAGCAATACGACAGATGGATTAATAGACTACACACATGCAGGTCATACGATAGCGTGACGGGGATACAATTTACATTATTCATATAGTTGAATTGTGCCTTGCATCCTCTAAATCATTAATCATTTTACGCATTCAGTTGTAGCAATTTAAATAGTTGACGAGTTGATTGGATTAAATTGTGTTTAAACCATTATCCATGATAAATATTAATAAATGTAATAGCATTATCATTTCCATAAAGTAGAATTAAATGTAATGAACATTGTATTAGTAATAGTATTAAACATTTAAATAAATAACATAACATATTATTTGATTTATTTGAGATATTTAAAATTGATTATTGTTGTTGGTCATGCGTAGAAAGATTGATCGAATATTAATAAACGCCATTGATCGCGATTCCATGTTATTCCGCAGTTGTTATGTTATTACTATATACAGTGTGGATTCTTGCGTCTGAATGGTCTTTTCTATTTTCCAATCTTCTACTGTTGCATTTGGGCATATTTGCAATGTAAGATACACATCTATGATAGCAAAGAAGGCAGGATGACTAGCATTTCTGATGTTCACCATTGTCTTGAGCATTCTTGGTATCAACTTGTAGACGCAGATGCTTTACCAACCATTGATAAAGCAAATGGTCTCCACCATATGCAATAATGGTAGTTGAGTGTCTTCATCAAAAGATTTTGTGGCGACAGTTGTAACTAGAATATACGGCATGCCATTGAGGTTACTTGTACAGGTGTTGATGTAAAATAAGAGAAATAAAGACTAGGGATTGAATAGTGTTTTTATTGATGTTAAATACGCATGTTATTTATATGTTATATTCGCATTATCGTATAATATATTACTGAATAAAACAACTAAAAAGAAGATAAAACAATAAGATAGCAATAAGAAAAAGATGATGAAATGAGTAAACAAAATGTAAAAAGTACAGTAGCTCCTTTTTATTCACATGGTTTCCTAATACCATCTTCCTTTTATCAACTGTCACCATCTGTTATTTCTAGTTCTAGAATAATGGAATTTGGCAACTCGCAGGGATTTAAGGACTTTTCCTTTTGTTTTACAAGAGATATTGACCTGCCAGTGCGTGTGCGTATGTAAGTATGACTATAGGCTTTATATAGCACTTATTATAACTTACCATGTCAATAGTTCATCACTTGAACAGTTGCGGGGCAGTGACATAACAATAGCAACGGAAAAGTAAGCAGCTAGCAATGAAAGCTTTTATGTGCATGTGCATGTATATTGGTATGTTTAATTAATATATATATATATATAGTCTACAAGAGCTATACGTTAGTTGTCAGTTGTTCAGCGGTCAGCAAGAGCTGTCACTACCAATACGTACAGCGTATAAGTCATTCAAAACACGTTGGACGCAAGTATTCAAACTACATTATTGGTAATCAATAGCTTATTAGCTTTTGTATTATTAGATGGAATGAATGGATTACGCTACCAATTAAATATCGCGATCTACCGGTAGATGCATGGCTGGCCCTTTCTCTATGGGAAATTGGTGGACCTCAGCAAGCACGTATTACAGCGAGTACAGCAATGCCATTATTCAGTAAACAAACGTACGATACATTAATGAGCAAATAGACAAAACAAACATCTAATAGAGTATGGCTTATCAGTGTATTAAAAAGTGGACGTCAAAAACTGCTACTATGGAGAAATGTAAAGCCAAATTTAACTGAGACACCAGCCAAATCAAAGCAACCAGATATTATGGATCGATTAGAAAAGGTAAAAAGTAGTTAAATTAATAAAATAGCTTAATTTACACTATTAATATGATAACTGATCATAGATGATGAGACGACATGAAGAGAATGAGATTACACGTGTAGATTGGCTCGATAATTTGGCATTTAAAGAAATTGGGCGAATTAATAATGTAAGTGTGAAGTAACAGTAATGATAATAACTAGCTAATTAATATGCTAATTAATTAATTAACTAATTAATTTATTAGGAAGAGGCAACCAAATCAAATAAGATGTTTTTGTATATTGATTTTCAAAAGTTTGATTTTCCTTTAATATACGGCGATGAGCAGGTAAATAGGATTGTTAAAATGATGATATGTATTTAGTAATGTTTAATGTTTATATAGAGCGAGGAGACACGTAAACCACTGAAATTAAATGACCCTGCACCTATGTATTTATCACTACTTGATCCTGAATTGGATGCTGAAAATATTGTTGAAGCCAAGCATCGTCGACTCATACGAAGTCATCGTAATGGAGCTGTTGATCGTGATTTGAAGCCTGAAGCACGTACTCGCGATCAATTGAATGTAACTACCATCTATATATTTATGCATTTGTATATTTATATTAATGTGTTGGCCTATTTATATTATAGGCAATTATTCAATATGCTCCAACTCAAGCATTGACGTCAGAGGAAAAGGATTTATTGTGGAAATTCCGATTCTATTTATCACGCGATAAGCGCGTAAGTATTTATGATGTATATTTACTCAATGTTATTAATAATAAAACTTGTTATTTTATTACAGGCATTGACCAAGTTTTTGAAATGTGTTATATGGACAGACTCAGTAGAGACACGTCAAGCAGTTGATTTATTGCATACATGGGCACCGGTTGATATCGATGATGCACTTGAACTACTAGGGGAAGGATTTCAAAATAAGCAGGTTAGAGCTTATGCAGTACATCGATTGATTGAGGCCGACGACGAGGTAAATGGCCGATTATTTATACTATTTATTAGCTAAACAGAGATGGGCCATTTATTCTCGATTATAGGAATTGGCTTTGTATTTATTACAGCTAGTACAAGCACTTAAATTTGAAGGGATTGAAAGCTCGACAAGTTTACGGCGTGACTCTAAACTGGCCGACTTTCTTATTCGACGTGGAGTCGCTAATCCGCTACTATGTAATCAATTGTATTGGTATGGCCACTCTCAATAAGAAGTCTATTATTGTTGATATGTTTGTTTGGTTAATCATTAGGTATCTAGTTATAGAATGCAACGGTGACCCATTTGGCAGGCTATTCAGTAATGTTGTTTGGAATCTTCGAGTAGCAGTGGTAAGTATCAAAATATTAAATAGACGGTCGATCGACTTATATCGCTTATATAAACTCAGGAAAAGATTGACAAGAACCGTCAAGATCTATTGCGAAAGCAAAGTCGCTTATTTGAAATATTTGCTGCACTTATCAATGATTTAGGTAAAATTGATACAAGAACTAAAAAGGTAAATTTATAAACAATAAGCAAATAGTTACTGATTTTGTAAAATAGATCGAATGGCTACGCAGCTATTTATCCGATCCAAAGAATAAATTAACAAACTTTGCTGCATGCCTTTGCCATTGGATCCACGTGTAAAGATCACTGGTATTATTCCTGGCAAGTGATTGATTAACTAAATGATTGTCAAATGAATGGTATTAGTAACTATTGAGTGATAATTAGAGAAATCGTCAGTCTTTAAAAGTAGTCTGCAGCCATTGCGTCTTGTCTTTTCTTGTGAGGATAATCGACAATATCAAGCGATCTACAAATCAGGCGATGATCTAAGGTATCAACTATGATAAACAATTAGGTCAATAGCTAATTTGTAAACAATATTTTGCTCTTATATAGACAAGATCAATTGGTTATGCAAATAATTACGCTAATGGACAAGTTGCTACGTAAAGAAAATTTGGATTTAAAATTGACACCGTACAATGTATTGGCTACAGGTCCAACTTCTGGTATGATTATTTGATTAATTTATTTGATTATATTTAATGAAATGCTGGTTGATACAGGATTGATACAGTTTATTGACTCGATGCCATTAGCGAGTATATTGGCTGAAAATGAAAATAACCTGTTGGAATACTTTCGCAAACAGCACAGCTGTCCTGAATCTACAAGTACGTTTGGAGTACATCCAGAAGTTATGGATACCTATGTCAAAAGTTGTGGTAAGCAAAAACGGTGAAATGTCTACTACTTATATAACATATACTATTGTTGTTGAGTATAGCGGGATATTGTGTTATTACATACTTGCTTGGTGTAGGCGATCGGCATTTAGATAATCTTTTAGTTACAAAAGATGGTATGTATAATTGGCAGTGTCGAATTAACTAGAATTATTAACCATATATATATACATATTAGGACATTTATTCCACATTGATTTTGGATTTATTCTTGGTCGTGATCCTAAACCGTTTCCACCGCCGATGAAGTTGGCTCGAGAAATGGTTGATGCTATGGGTGGAGCATATTCAGATCATTACAAGCATTTCAAATCCTATTGTTATATTGCATTTAGTATTTTACGCAAATCAGCCAATTTAATTCTCAATTTATTCGCTCTTATGGTGGATGCTAATATTCCAGATATTCAAGTTGAACGGGATAAGGCAGTGATGAAGGTAGGCACCACTGACATGCTAGTTAAAGCGACACATTTTTAACTAGTTATGATTCTATATAGGTACAAGAGAAATTCCGTTTGGATTTATCGGAAGAAGAGGCCATTCATCATTTTGAAGGCTTGATCAACGAAAGTGTAAGCGCACTATTTCCACAAGTTATTGAAACAATCCATAAATGGGCACAATACTGGCGTAAATAATAAATTATATGGATCAGTGTTGATTGATTGATTGATTGATTATTGTACTTGTTATGCTGTTTAATATTTATATTTGATTGGGTTGTAGTTTGATTGTCCTATTTTGAGTTCTTAAAGTAAAATTCGTTTCAATTGAAGTCATATTGTTTTTATTATGCATAATAAAACAGTTATATTGCTTTCTATTAAAATGCTGTTAATAAATTGATTTAAATAAACAATGTAACATACTATTTAATTATCTTAAAACATTTGAGGCCGATTATTATTGTTGTTGGCCATGTGTAGAAAGACTGATCAAATAGTAATAGAAGCCATATAATTGCGATTCCATATCGCTCTCGCATTTGTTGTTGTTATATCTACGTACAGTGTCGATTATTGCATCTAAATGGTCTATTCTATTTTCTAATCTTCTACTATTGTATTTTGGACATATTTGTGATGTAAGCTCAAGATCAATATAATTAATATAAATGTCGTTTATTAAACAGTCACTTTCCCTATAGCTAATCTGACTAAATAAATGACAATATATATATTAAAGCAATAATAAAAATAACTAATTAATTACATTATTGTATTGATAATTACACATGAATTAATTAATGTTGGATGTAATATTATACATGTTATAGTAGTGAATAAGTGTTTAATTGTGTCTAAGAGTATTAAGAAAAGGGAGTGAAATAAGTAAATAAAAAATGAGAGTCAACGTACGCTAGCTCATATGTAAGCGCATCTATTTTTACTTTTGCTTTCATACACAAAATGGAATTACTATGATGTCTTAAGACTTTGCTGATGCGCTATAAATGTTTTTGGAGTTAACGCTCCTCAAATCTTGGTGAAAGCAGCATTTTTATATCCGCTACAGTGGTGCTAATTTTTTGAATTTGGCACCATTTTCTGTAATTACTGGCAATAAACTAATGCCAGAATCACGAATTCGATAAATTGTTTGCATAAATTGCTTAGAATCTTGGCCTTTCGCTGCTTCTTCCGCAAAATGTTGATAAGGATATTTACCATAAAGAGTTTTAAAAATTGTAGCGCCAATAGCCCAAGTGTCGTGTTTGCGCAAATTGCATGGAATTTGCAAAATAGATTCAGGTGACATATTGTATTTGGCGGTAACTTGAATGGTTGTTAATTCATCAGATGTAATATGCTTTGAATGACCAAAGCCTGTGATTAGCACACTGGGTTTGCCCAAAATTGGCTTGGTGACACGGATATCTAAATAAATACGTTAGCGAGTAACTCTACTAATAGACGATCTATTTTAATGATTACTTACTCGTTGTAGAAATGTCACCATGTACTAGCTGAGCTTTATGTAAATAATTTACTCCTATAATAAAAATAAATATTAAAACACTTTATGTGACAAAAACGATGATTTACATACCACGTAAGACCTGGTTAAGTATTCTGGGTAATACGGCAATTTTTTGAGAATTGCTCATGTTTTTGTGTAACTTTCAAGTGTCTGGTCTTCATCAGACATTACAAAGCAGTGCATAGCTTTAAAGCTAAAATCGTGCAGCGGGTCAGCTACAAATTGCTGGCCATCAACATTTGATGTATCAGCCTCGGTTTTGAATTTTCTAAGAAGCTAGATTTTTGGCACTGTTGTTAATAAATAAATGTTTAAAAATCGTTTGCTTACTTCATATGCAATACGCTCTTGGCCAAGGTTTGTTGTAGCACCTTGGCATCGAATAATAACCGTATGCTTAGCATACTTTCCAGATGCTACATAATACTGCTGATCTCTTTTATTTGCATGACGATCTTTAGATTAGGTTGATTAAAAGCGCCCCATTTCCCTAGCGGTTCACCGAGAAATGATGTGGCTTGGATATTGTCTGATGTAGCCTGGGGAATAAATGTCGTAGCTAATATGCAGGCGACAGCAGGTATGGCTGTAAATACGTGTCTAAATATCATTATAACAATAGGCTATTGAAAAAGCAATCGATATAAATTGTGTGTGATAAAACGATAGTGCGTAATGTTGCAGTAAAATTCAATTTAGCAACCATTTGAAAAACTTTATAAATAATTGCAGGAAGCGCAAATTTACAATAAGTACTTTCAAATGATTACCCGCAGTGTAAAATACAAATATAGAATAAGCACGAGAAAACTAACTTAATCTAGTTGTAAAAACAGCGTTTACCAGTCATAAACCAGTTGAGGACCATACACGTGGCAAATGGGAATGATTTAATAAAGCAAATAAAAGCATGACACAAAGCGAGGATTGATTTAATGTGAAAAACAGCAACATTCTATGAAATATAGGTAAAATTTTAAATGTTTGCAATATTTAAAAAACAAATATTTACCATGAAAAACATCAATAGCAACTAATATGAAGTTTTTGGGTGTACAATACCACGCGATGCAACAAAAGTGTGCCACAAACTAGTTTTTACAAGCCATAATAATCTAAAGCATAAACTTAAATTTTTGCAAGCTCTACATGAAAAAAAACTGATAAGGTGCAATAACTAGTGTCGCGTGGCTTAGGATTAGTGTACATTTTTATTATTACAACACGGCTGTTACAATTTAACATATGTGGCATTAGCACCAATCTCCTACATCCTATTTATTAAACAATGTTATGATACATGCTTGGCGATTCTACTGCTGGACAAGGTCTTATAAAGCTTTGCCATATTAGCGTAATGTCGTCTAAATGCACAGGTAGCGACATGACAGTGCTGGCGCCGTTGTTATTTGCATCACAAAGGTTACAGCTATTGCTGGCTTTGATTGAATTCTCTTTACTAGTGTTTTTTTCAATAAGTGCTTTTTTATACCTAACCTGATTCATCGAGCTTTTTAAAATAATTATCAGCATTGCTATATGAATTATTGGGTATATAAACACTTCTTGTATCAGAATATCGATTACTTGAAGCCGCACATTGAGAATATAAGCACTTATTGTACCAATGATTGTTGAAAAAACAATAAGTCCAGAAAAGCCAATAAATAAGCCAAAAAACAGATTTCGAAGATTACGTGCCGCTGTCTGCATCATGGTGCTCATTATCTTATTGTCGCTTAGTTGATGTGCACACTCGTGTGCAAGACAATGGAATCCGTAAAGATAATAACCGCTAGCTACTGAAAGTATAAACGATCCTGTAAAAAGCATTACCACGTCAGAATAGTTGGCATCGTAAATAAATCTTCATTATGATAGCACATTGCTACGATGCGTAATGTAGCTAGTGTTATACCGACTATAATTGAAACTGAAAAGGAAAAAACGTTTGCTAAATAGATGGTACGAATTGATGGCGTATAAATGGCGAAAACCAGTCGAGGCATACTAATGGCATCTTCCTCTTTGCCTTTGTCGCTTTCATCACTAGATTCAGCTTCAAAATGATGGATAGGCAAGAACTGAGTAGAAAATAGCAATGGAATGTAAATGATTATGCCTAGAATGAATTCAGCTGAGCCAGTGAAATAGGTAGTGTGCCTAGATAATTAAGCACTACACGTATCCTAGCTACGTTTGGCACATCAAACAATAAAAGCACCAGGCTGATGAATCTGGATAATTTTGAAATAAATATAACTGTAAGTAGCGTATTGATAGGCTTTGGTATTCGATATCCTTTAACGTATTGAAAGAATCCTGTAAATAAGCCATAATTGTATCGGTAAATCATTATCACAGCGGCCAATATCATAACTGAAAAGCTTACAATGCTACAAACAATAATTAAATCAAAAAAATGCTTTTGATTTTCTTCCTGACAACTAAATCCATTAATGGTTGTAAAACACAATGGCTTATTTAGAAATTGTTTATCCATTTTAAATAAATATTCTAAATATGCAAAAATAGCAAAAAATAGTATGACTTTGGCGTTAAACGTTTAAAGCTGAAAAAAGGACAAAAGCGCATACGCCAGAACTCTATGGCGTTCAGGTCTATATTTATCAGCCGGTTGCCTTGATGTGCAGAAATACGCAGTAACCAGTTTGCTATTGAAATGGCTCAGCTTGCTCTCATGATGCAATGCCAAACTTGCCTACAATTTGGTATCATTGTACCAGGTTAAATATAGATTGCCAGATTACCTGTATCTTCAAACGACATTTAATATTTATACAATACACTGCTGCGATATTAGTCGACTTGAAACGATAGCGGTCAAATCAATGTATAATGGCATGCAGCAATGCAACTATTATAGCTATGCTTATTTATTTGCTCAATTCATTAGTAATTAATGCTCAATAAGTAACATACTACGGTGTATATCAAAAATACCTTACATTGTCTTATTTGACAATATTACCACATGCCAATCATGTGATATAAAGTTACTTATTCGTCTGCCAATCAATCGTTAGTAGAAAAATAAAAAAACATAAAATTACTACTCCGTAATTACATTATAATATCTTTATTGCTACCGCCATTTTACGACAGCCTACGTGTATCTACTCAGCTACCCGCTTGTCAGTTTGTTTATTTTCTAGTGCATAAGCACACACACACACACACACGCACATACACGCACACGCGCACAGCCACGTTAAAATGGCCTATTTATCTCCGACTCAGCTTGAAAACTTGAAGAAATACAAGTACAGTGGTGTAGATAACTCGCTAGTGTCCAAGTATATTCTACAACCTTACTGGACACGTCTGGTCGAACTCTTTCCGTTATGGATGGCGTAAGTAGCTAAAGTTGACAGCTATACTATACTAAAACCTAGCATGCTTTGGCCTCCAGACCAAATCTTATTACGTTGCTAGGCTTTGGCTGCGTCGTAGTTAACATGCTTTTAATACTTTATTATGATCGTGATTTGTCGGGCCACTGTCCCAATTGGGTCTATTATAGGTAGGCAAACATTAATAATAAAGCTAATGAGCAATAGTTTAACACTGGTTATATTCTTGTATGTCAATATAGCGCGGGTTTAGGTGTTTGGATATACCAATCATTTGATGCCATTGACGGAAAACAAGCACGTCGTACCGGTACTTCTGGCCCACTTGGCGAGCTTTTTGATCATGGTAGGTTCGAAATCATATAAAAGTACTTGAATGACTGCATATTAATGTTTCGCTATTATTATCTAGGTTGTGATGCGCTTAATACCACTGTAAGCAATAGAAAAATGACTGCAAGTAGTAGTTAACATTGATTAGGTCGGTGCTATTGTTATTGTGGAAGCCTTGCAGCTACGACAATCGTGGTGGACAGTTCTTTCGGTGTTTACAGGTAAGCAATACTTATATATATATATATATATAGCCAAATAATTAATACTTTATAGCGCTGTCCAACTTTTACTTGACCACTTGGGAGGAGTATCATACCGGTACACTCTATCTCAGCTACTTTAGTGGACCTGTTGAGGGCGTCATTATGATTGTTATTTCATTGTTGATGACCGGTTATTTAGGTAGTTTATTTTTAACAAATTAATTAATTAATTAATACTAATGATTTGCTACTAGGCCCATCATTTTGGCTATTGCCATATAAACAGGTTTTAGGCTTAGAGCGTATTCTTCCCGATAGTCTGGTACCTAATGGTCAACTTAACCATGTAGTAGTTGTTGTTTCTTTTACTATTCTAATATATAACATTGCTAGCAGGTAAGTAAATATTTACTCTTTTTTCTCGCGCTAATTTGTTGCCAATAGCGTGGCCAATGTTATTTATGCCAAAAAGTCAACGACATCTCAATTGTTTAATGCAATTGTAGGCCTGGTACCATTTGGCGCAGTCTCTGTCGCAACCTATTCATGGCTTAGAACATCGCCTGAACTGTTGACACATCATTTGGTGGCCTTTATTTTCTATATCGGCGCAACATTCGGCATAATGGTCGGCCGTATTATTCTGGCTCATGTAGTTAAATCATCGTTCCCATTCTTCAACATCACCCAAATCCCACTCTTATTTGGATCATTAAACGCTTTATTGCCACTATTCAATATGTAAGTATTATCAGAAATTATTAATAACAGACTAACAGCTGGACTGATTTTAATTAATTTACATGAATAGGAAACCAATTATTTCATTTACCCACGAGACCACCTATCTATATGCCAGTCTAGCCTTGGTCGGAGCTACCTATGCATACTTCTGCAAAGCGGTGATCCGTGACATTTGCAACTATCTCGATATCAACTGTCTTTCGATTAAACAAAAGAAAGCGAGCAAAAAGACTGAATAAAGAATACTTTATGACATTACAATTTATAATTATGTTGATGCAAATATTAATGAATAAATGGAGTGGCCTACTAAGGGGGAGGGGGAGGGGCCAGATCTAATTACTTGATATTAATTTAGCGCTATGAAAGCTGAGGTGTAGAATTTTGTATGTTGAGTGCCGCGAAATTGGCCACAATTTCGTTGTATTGCGGTAGCGAGTTTTGTCGGTGGCGAATAACCGATTCGTAAGAAGGTAGTGCGGCAAAATTGCCTGCCCAAGAAGGAATGGAGCTTGGTATATACGAAGTAAATGGCGCTGAAGGCTCATTAAGAGCGGGAAATCCCTCCAGTGTCATCGATACTGCTTGTGCACGTCGTCCCAGTTCTCTTGTGGACGGAATGGAAGAGGTACGTCTTAACTGACGTCGTTGTAAACCAGAAAGTTCAAGTTCGCTATTTATATTGCCTACATCATTGTCGTTAGTACCATTATCATCCTCATCATTATCGTCAGCAATAGAAGCAGGTCTTGGTGTTACTGGCGCACTCATAATAAGTGCGCCTCGTTGATAGTTTTCATAGCCAGGTGGATCCACATCAAGATTACGCGGTGATTGCGATAGCACAACAATAGGAATAATACCATAGACTTTAGCGGCACCTAGGCCATCTTCGAATACTACATGAACACGTAGCCGATGCTTTACACGAATCCAAGTTGTACGACAATCACACTGAACACGGTGCGTAGGATGACGATAATCACTGTCTGGCAAACGGAAGAAAAAAGTACGCGACCAGTCACCACTGCCACCGCTGCCATTCTGGTCTATTAGTTTTTCCGAATGCTGGGCAACACAACGCTGGTCGCGCTGGATTACCAAGTGATTAGGACGGTATTGGACGTGTTCCACAAGCGTGAAAATAACACCGCGTACACGGGTGTCCTCACGCTCTGGCTGCCACTCCACTCGAATAGGCACGACATCACCAGAGCCGACGGCGCGGGCAGGTATAGACATTGAATACGCAACGCGGTGCTGCCACACATCCGACACTTGGCACGTATCAAGCCAATCGAGGGGAATTGGGTACAGATGACGTTCAATACGCACCTCCCGCTCAGCAGTGTGATTGTGGTGAAGCATGGGTCGTTCGACAGTAGCGAGTATTTGGTAGTTAACCTTGCCGTATTCGACGCAAACTGTCTCCGGAAGATTACCCGGTAATAGTTCCTCAAAAGCATATCGATAAACACCTGGCCGCATTGTATGTGAATGTTTGCCGTGGGGCAGAAAAGTCCAGATACGCTCAATAAGTGTGCGTTTTTCTTCGCGAACCGTATGATGCGGCTCGCCGTCTATCCATTGACAATCGGGTATTAAAAGGGCGCTTGTACTGAATTGCTGTAGTTGTTGCTGCATACCTTTATTCCACCATAAACGCATTCGACCTCGGAAGCGGGCACTAATGCTACGGACGCGACACTCTTCCGCTACGGTAACGACCACAGCGCCACGTAGAACGGTGCCCACGGACTCCTCTGCATTGCCGCGTAGTACTGCAGCGCTCTCCTGGAGCTCGATACTGACAAGAACTTTCTGACTAGCATGGAACAGCATGACTATACGCTGTTGGCACTGAGCAAGAGAAAAATCAGAAGGTGAACTACTGGGGGAAACATTTCAGAATAATAGGCAAAACTGCTTGGTTTTATTAGGTCACCGATGTGCGTTTGATGTGTTTTATCGCTAGCAAGTAAGCGGGAAAACAATAATGTTGTTTCATGTCTGGGATTCAATTAAGGATCGAGATACACGTGGAAAGTGAGTGTAACTTGAACGCCTGAAGATTTTGCTGTTATATTTTCGCACATTCCTAAAATAGTCCGACCTTTTGTCGCCATTGTTATCAACAATCAATTATACCATACCAACAAAAGATGGCATAATGTGACGGTTTTCATTTTAATTCTAATGAATTGATGCTGACTGCCAAATGCTGATTTTGATCTATACATCTATATAGTATAGAGATCAAGCCAGGCTATCATCTGTTTAAACAATATTGGGTGAGGTTTACCGGCTAAATTTATGCCATACACTGACATTTAAGTGATATAAATAAATGGTAGCTATTAATATACAATTATAAGTTAATAAAGTGTATTGATGGCAGAGATCTGATAACATTAAAGGTCTTGATTCTTAAAAGTCCTTACCAACAATGATCAAAGTAGCTAGCTACCATCAATTAATGGTTGGTAAACTACATTGTGAAATAGTACTCAATGGTTACATTGTGCTACCACACAAATGTGCACTTGAGTGACTGCCAATTACTTCGAATCAATGGTTTAATTGAATTATTAATACGTTTTAATGGGCTTTAAATTGTCATTGCAATCATTAATGACAATAATTTACTGTGAACAATTTATGCGATATGTGTAATTTAAGTAATGATATAGCAAACATCAAGTAAATTACTGTGTTAGCATGTTTTGTTTTACAAATAGCACATTTAATTATAATATGAGTGTAAAAAATAAATTGTTTTTTCAAGCTGATACAAAATTTCAAGTAAGTTCAGTAGTTTATTGAAATAATATTTTCAAATAAGGGATGATGTACAAGTCTTAGTGCTAAATGACCATGGATTTCTGTAACAATCATCCACATGGTAGTTTCAGGCGATTACTGTGTAAGTTGTTTGATATTCAATATGGACCGCATACATACCGCCACTGTTAATGATTGGGCAAACTTGCGCTATTATTATTAAACCGTATAATAAGCTATTCAAGTTTTCAAATCAATCATATCAGTTTCAAAACCGGCACAAGCTCCAACAATAGCTGTTAAAATACAGGTGTATGGCCGAAGTCATGATGGCAATATTGGCTATATATATCAATATATTAGTACAATGTCTTTTGCTAATTTGCGCACATAAACGATAGTCACAACTCGGTATTCTTAATACCAAGAACTTTTGAACGTATTGTGCATCATATTTTGTAATGATTATGATAGCAACTTTAACGCTTCATGGACTTATTTTTTAATTCATTTTCTGACGCACATGCTAAACGTCATGCTGATATCATAGAGTAAATCATATTACGACCAGTGAACAATTTCAAGTTTTCCATGCAAATAGAATTCTATTTTCAATTTGCCTTAAATTTCTATCCAGATTTCTACCTAGATTTTTGTAATAGCCAAGCAGTAATAAGCTATTGCTAATTTAATACTTGATCTATTCTTTTTTATTACATGATACATGTATTCATGTTTTTTAAAGTTATAATTTTATAATTTTATAGTCTATATATTTAATACTATACCATATATATATATTGTGTGTGTGTGCATATGTGCGTGTATTTACTTTAATCGATATCATTTCGTTTGATGTGCGCTTATAGATATCGCATCGCTCAATAGCCACCCCCAGGATCTCATGGCGATTTCACCACTTGCAACTGCTTGCTAATCACAATGGTGTGCAATCATGCGTGGTTGAGTACTTTGCGGCTGAGCAAAACCAATCGGATCAGCCATCGCAAACTACATGCTTATTCGTTGTATCGTTGCCAGTGTAGCGTTTATCAGTACATTTAGCTGTTCTTTTTTGGTACGCGCACACATATACATGCTTAAAATATACTTGGATTTCTACATCAAATAAACACGCTAAACTGTTAATTGCCCAACATTTCCGATATACTTTTTTACAAATTTTAACAAGTCTGATAGAATTCATACAATCTTACTGTTTGTCTATAACAAAATGAACATGCCATAAGCCAAACAACTTGGCAAAATCAACAATTGATACATATGGTGACTTAGCATAGCTTGAAGCTCAAATACAACGTTCATTTGTTCAGATCAACACACCCATGATCATGCATGCTTTGCCTCTGGTGAATACCGTTTTATTAACCGGTAAAGCACGTTAATCAGGTTTTTTTGCACAATACGACTATTGTCGTAAGTCGATGTACAAACTAGTAATGCTTTTTGGCATTGCGTGTGCACGAATCAAGAATAATCACTGATTGGATCCATGGGATTTAACAACCATAGAAAGCGCAGTGGTGATGCCAATAACAATGATACTGATACTAAACTCGTTTATGCCATAGCCTGTCGTGTAACCATGTGCTTAAACTTGGCCTTTTCGTTGTGGGCAAGCTAATGTCGTTTCTTTTAATTTCAACAAATTTGTTTGTCAATCGACAACACCACATACGTATATATATATTCTATTTCTGTTAAAGTTAGAATTTCACTATTAATCTTCAAAAACTGTCTATATATCTATATTACTGTATACCCGCAACAATACAACAGTCGCCCTATATTGTTTTTAACTGAGGCACGTTACACGGCTTGAGCTATTTGTAGCAAAATTGGTTTGATTATATTACATCTACACATTTTATTACTATTTTCTTTAATCTAATTTAATATGGCGACACATGTGATTGATATTCCTGATGATCATACCGACGATCAGTCTCACTGCACTGAGGAGTCGATGGCTAAGATCATCCCCACGAGCATTAAAGTAGAGACACCAAAGCAGACCAAAAAGAAGTCCAAGCCCACCAATACATCGAAACTGCAAGGCTATGACAACCTCTACATGCGCACGACGACGCCCGAGTGCAATTTCAGCGTGTCATCATACACCTGGGTTGAAGGCGATATGCAGCCTAGCACTGCTTTGGCGCTATTGGAAAGACTAAGGGATAGTCATCCAAAATTCCGCCAACGTTGTATTCCGGGCACACTTTGGAAATTGGGTCGATGGGCTGACCTTGAGCCCATTGTTGAGACGGTAGTCGACGACGCAGGTGAATCTAAAGAGATCGAGCGTGATTGGACCGTCAAGGACAATCTCCAAGTTAAGACGTGGATCTTAGCGCAATGGAGGGTCTTTCTGATGCGGAGAAAGAGGAGTATGAGCGTACGATGATCGAAATGTTATCGGTGATTTTGTATGGAAGCCTTTCAATATGGATTATCCATTATGGCGTGCGATACTGATACGTGGTGTATCGGGTAATCGCTCAATATTTGGCTTTGGTGGACACCACTCCATTACTGATGGACAAGGCTTTATTATTGCTCTTAGCTCAATGATGGATGGCTTG
This sequence comes from Syncephalis fuscata, assembly GCA_025786725.1. Classification (NCBI taxonomy): domain Eukaryota; kingdom Fungi; phylum Zoopagomycota; class Zoopagomycetes; order Zoopagales; family Piptocephalidaceae; genus Syncephalis; species Syncephalis fuscata. Next base: position 765,781 of record JAHLTZ010000005.1, on the reverse strand, counting down.
GAGGTTTCGGACGAAGAAATACGTCAGGCACAAGATAGAATAAAAGCAGCTAGAGGCAATATTTTCACGGCCTTTTGGAATTTCTTACTTGGTATATGGCAGCTTATTTTGGTCACAATCCACGGAAGGACATTTAAACGTAAAGGCTTTATGTATGATGGGCCACAAGTTAGCGAGAAGCGTATTTCCTGGTCGAAGCCAATACCTATGGATGACATTAAAATAGTTCGTGCCGCCCATCCAGGAGCAACGCTTAACGATGTTATGCTAGCTTGTATGGAACGTTCATTTGCCGCGTATTTCGATGCCATTGATAAAGACACTCACGAATACCCTTGAGAAGACACGGCCGCGACAATGCATTAAGCATTATTATACCAAAGGGCCTCCGTCTTCCTGGTGACAACCGTATCGAAAATCTTGCTAGTCTAGAATACTTGAAACTTCCGCTTCTACCTTCGTCCACAACACCCGATGCTGCGATCAGTAACGCCAAGAAGCATATGGACAAGATCAAGACATCTTTAATGCGTTTTTCATGAGTATGGGCGTACGTCTCATGAGCAGTGTGGCACCAGGCCTTTATTCGATCTCAGGGTAAGTAATCTAAATAATTGAAATTTAACAATCATTATTAATTATATTAATGCGTAATCTAGTATGACACACGTCATAAACAATGCCCATGGCGTAGTTACCAATGTTCCTGGTCCAACAAAACGCTTTATATTTCAAATGGAGAGGAAAAACATCGCTGCCTCGATTTTGTTGCCTTGCCGCCATCTCTTTCCTTAGGTCTAACCTCAATGGGCATATCCTCATATAACGGAAATGTCTGGTACAACGCGATTACTGACGATTCGCCCGCCTATCCCAACCAGGCACGTCACGTTGTAGACGGTGTTTACGCAGCATTCCAAGTTATGCTTTCTGATGCCCGTAAACAGCTTGCCGAACAGCTTGCCGAACAGCAAATGCAGGAGAAGCAAGCATAACGGGAATAAAATACTTATTTACGTTTACGTGTGCACCATTATAATAGTTTATTGTTTAATTAAAACAATTTAGCAATATGTTTATTATATAATAAACGTAATTGTTAAAAAGGTAGAAATTATGTTAAAAGTGCGGAAATAATTTAATAATTGGCATTACAAGATATGCTTGCATTATCGAATTTTGAAATATTGTTTAATCATTTCCATAAAATATAATTAAATGTAACAGAAAATTGTATCAGTAATAATTTAAATATTTAAATAAAAACTTACTTTTGATGTCTTAAAAGTCTTACTGGAAAACAAGCCTGCGTTCTCGGCAGTAATTGTATTAGTTTGAGATAGTCTAGTATTTTCATTCCGGATTAAAGAACTATTTTACTTTGATTTTCACATTTGAAATCCCCATAGCAAAGTTCGTTCCAATTAAAGTCGCACTGCTATATGGAACATGTTTATATTATTTTCTATTAAAATATTGTTAATAAATTAATTTAAATAAGTAATGTAACATATCATTTAATTTCCTTGGAACATTTGAGGCCGACTATTGTTGTTGTTGGCCATGTCTAAGAAGATTGATTGAGTATTAATAGAGGCCATTAGACTGCAATTCCATATCGTTCCGCATTTTTGTTATTGCACCTACAACAGTGTGATTTCTTGCGTCTGAATATTTTTTCTATTTTCTAATATTCTAATATTGTATTATGGAGATTTACGATGTAAGATACTGGTTTATGGCGACAAGAAGTAGGAGATCAGCATTTCTGATGTTCACCATTGTCTTAAGCACTCTTGGTATCAACTTGTAGACGCAGATCTTTGCCGACTATTGATGAAACAGATGGCCTTTATCTTATCAATAATGATAGGTTGAGTATCTTCACCAGAAAGATCTTGGGGCGACAGTTGTAACCAGAAGATACGGCATGCCGTTGAGGTTACTTGAAAGATATTAGTGTAAAATAAGAGAATAAAGACTAGGGATTGAATATGTTTTTTATTGATGTTAAAATACGCATGCTATTTATATTGTTATATTTGGCTTATCAGATATATATTACTGAATAGAACGATAAGATAGCGATAAGAAAGACGGTGAAATGATAAATAAAAAATGTGAAGTCAAGGTAAAAATGACTTGACCATATAAATATTGCGCGCTCAATCCGATGTTTTGTTTTATTTTAATATATAGCTATACACTTTTATTAATAATCAATAAATAAAAAATGTTTTTATATTGCAATAGTGTATAATACTAGCTGTTTACTCTGATAAATATTAGATTAAGTCTTATAATAATTGGCTTAGTTGGTGGTTGTATAAATGTGAGTATATAAGAAGTTACAATGTGACTGTAAATATTTATTCATACAAACAACCAGAATTATAAAGTATAGTGACAATAATAAGTTATTTAATTACTAAAACTTATTGCTTTAGTTCTATCTACAGCTCTCTGTTTTCTGTGCGTTATCTGTTTAATATTGCTGCTGTTCTAATTGCATCAGCAACGGTCAACTTTTGATAAATATAGTTATATTAGCATAGCTATAATAATTTGCTATAGGTTAAACCAGTAAGCCTTTGAGCTGTTAATTGTTTTTCTATATTCCATCTTGCTTGACTTGTCAGAAGTGGTTTCAGAAATGTGGACAGCAGTTAGGCCTTGGATGATTACCGGTTGATATGCAGCCCATTGATATTATGCACTTGAAATTGCTGATATTTGAGCAGAACTTTCTATTGTGTTTAGTCTAGTGTCTGCATATTGTATTGTGTGCAATCTAGCCGATGCAATTTAGTCTACACCTGAAAACTGATGACGAAAATGACTTGTTGGAATGTTCCATTGCTCAAAATGCTATGATGCATCACCCTACAAATAGTACTTATTGTATAATTGATTTCAGGTAATTTAGATTAGCCGTCATTTGAATGATGGTAGTTGCACAGCATGTGGCATGATATGCCTGGATGTGATACATTGTGAATTCAAAGCAATGATTACCCGATAACAATGGGCATAGTGTCGAATGAAATGCATACATGTACCAATCAATACATTTTATAATTTAAAAATTATGGCTGACCTATGTACAGCAGTAAAAATGTGTATAAAAATATTATTTTGATATATTAGACTTGTTTTTGCGCCAGTACTATGTGCTGTTTAGTATGCATGCAGATATTGAGGACCGAATCGGTAGAAATGGCAGCAAAGGCGTCTTTACCATGTTTACAAAACCAAACAACATACTTGTTTTTACCAAATAGTTAGACTGTGTAACAAAAATACAGGCGAATATGTCTATTTTTATCATATGTACTGGATTATAACACCGCTACAGCACTCGTGCAAATGACTAACAGATTGAAGTAAAGACTGGGCAGGTTGTGTGCTGTTTAGTATGCATGCAGATATTGAGGACTGAATCGGTAGAAATGGCGGCAAAGACATTACTATCGCTTTTACAAAACTAAATAATATACTTGTTTTTACCAAATAGTTAAATTGTGTAACAAAAAATGCAGAATAATGTACATGTTTCTATCGCATATGTACTGCTCATTGGAATTGCCGCGTTATCTGTGTAAATGCCGAGCAGGTTGAAATCAAAATTGGGGTGTTTTATCATGTCATCAATCTATTGGTACACGCGGACCTCAAATCATTATTTGGATTGCTTTATTGGTTATACTACACATCAATGTTGTACCTCATATACTACAGTATACTGGCATCTCAGCATAATCATAAGTATAAATAGCCCACAAAATATACACAACCAACTAGAATATCATTATCACACTCTACTTCTTGCTATACACGCACTACTCTCCATTCTATACCAACCACACTCTACTATCTCTTTTATTTGTTTGTCTTAACAAATCAATATCACCATGAAGCTTTCTATTGCCGCCGTTTGCACCATTGTCGTGGCTATTGTGGCCAGTACATCCATGGTGGATGCTAAACCAACTTTAGTTCGTCGTGGTGGTATGTTGCAGTATTAACAAATATATTATCGAATTATGTTTACTAATAGTATTTTTAACTAATGATTATAATAGGTCGTAAGTGATATTGCATATTAACCAACTACTCACTAATTATGTATCATGTACTGTATTCATCAACAACTTAATATTAGAACTATGTGAGTTGTATTGTATATTAATCAATTACTTACTAATTACATGATATGCACTGTGTTTATCAATAAACTAATATTAATAGCTAGTAGGTTGTATTGCATATCAATAGAGATACACTAATTATGTGTCATGCACTACATCCATCAATAACTTAATATTAGAGCAATGTAAGTTGTATTGTATATTAATTGATTACTTACTAATTGCATGTTATGCACTGTATCAATGACCTAATACTAATAGGCAGTAAGTGATATTGTATATTAATAACTTATAAATCAATTATATCATGTATTGTATGTATCAACAACTTAATGACATAGAGGGTAAAGTGTAGTGTGTATTAAATGACTATACGTTAATTTTATACCATGCGCCGTGTATGTCAACAACTTAATATTAATAGATTGTAAGTTATATTGTATATCAATTGAGCATTGACTAATTACATATCGTGTATTGTGTATAATGACTTAATAATAATAGGCAGTAAGTAGCATTGCATATTAGCTAATTATGTATTAATTATGTGTCATTCATTGTATGTCAATAACCTGATGGAATAGTTGGTAAGAAACATTACATATTAACTGACTATGAACTAATTATACATAATGTACTATGTGTATCAACAATTCAATGCAATAGCTGGTAAGTTGTATTGTATATGAACTAATTACTCACTGATTATATTTATGTATTGTGTGTATCAACAAATATTAATAGCTTGTAAGTAGCATTGTATATTGGTAGTTTATACATTAATTATATTATGTATATCAATAACCTAATATTAATAGGCAGTAAGTAGCATTGTATGTGCTGGCTTATAAATTAATTGTGTCATGCATTGTGCATCAATAACTGCTGGAATAGTTAGTAAGTAACATTGCATATTAACTCACTATAAATAACTATGCTATTTACTAATGATACCAATTATTTAATATTAATAGGGGGTAAGTGGTGTTGCATATTAACTAACCATATATTAATTATGCTATTTACTGATTGTACCAATTATTTAATATTAATAGAGCGTAAGTGATATTATAATCATTATATATCAAATATACTATTTACTGATTGTACCAATGTTTAATATTAATAGAGCGTAAGTGATATTATAGTTATTACATATCAACTATATTATTTACTGATTGCACCGATTATTTAATATCAATAGTGGTAGTTGTATTTATATTATCTGGCTATACATTAACTGTGCTATTTACTGATTGTATTAATTATTTAATATTAATAGCTAGTAAGTGATATTATATTAACTAATATATATTAACCGTGCTATTTACTGATTGTATTGATTATTAATATTAATAGGCGGTAAGCGGTAGTGATATTAACTATGATATTTACTGATTGTAGCAATTATTTAATATTAATAGAAGGTAAGTTGTATTGTATATTAATTGACTATACATTAATATACTATTTACTGATTGTAGATTATTTAATATTAATAGTCTGTAAGTATATTTATATTAGTTGACTATACATTAACTATGTTATTTACTGATTGTATAATTATTTACTATTAATAGATTGTAAGTAATATTTTATATTATTGACTATACATTAACTATACTATTTACTGATTGTACCAATTATTTAATATTAATAGGTCGTAAGTTGTATTGTATATCCCTTGACTATACATTAACTATACTATTTACTGATTGTATCAATTATTTAATATTAACAGGCGGTAAGCGGTAGTGATATTAACTATAATATTTACTAATTGTACTTATTTAATATCAATAGTGGGTAAGTTGTATTGTGTATTATTTGATTATACATTAATTATACTATTTACTGATTGTATTGATTATTTAATATTAATAGATTGTAAGTGATATTGTATATTATATTTGGTTATACGCTAACTGTGCTATTTACTGATTGTACTGATTGTTTAACATTAATAGATTGTAAGTTGTATTGTATGTTAATGATTATTCACTAATTGTATACAATGCACTATGTGCGCCAACAACTTAATATAATAGGCAGTAAGTAGTATTGTATATTAATTGACTATTAACTAATTATATATCGTGTACCATGTACATCAATAATTTAATATTAATAGAAAGTAAGAGTTAATGTATATTAACTGATTATTCATTAATTATACTATTTACCAATTGTATCAATTATTTAATATTAATAGAGAGTAAGCGATATTGTATATTAATTGACTATACATTAACTATGCTATTTGTTAATTGTACTGATTATTTAATATTAATAGAGGGTAATTAGTATTGTATATTAATTGACGATACATTAATTATATATACCATGTACTGTATTCACCAATAAATCAACCTTAGGCTCATGTAAGTTGTATTGTATGTTAATTGATTACTTACTAATCACATGTTATGCACCATGTGTATCAACAACTTACTATTAATAGGCCGTAAGTAACATTATATATTGATAGAGTATAAATTAATCATATAACATATAATATCTTTATTTGTAAATACAGCATAATCGATGGTTTCAAGACATCAGCATTGATAGTGCAACCAAACCACTATTCCAATACACTTTAGGTATATATTCGGTGAAAAGCAAGATCATTTGACAACTACGCCGTCCTGTCTATCCATATATCAAGTTTTGGCCAATGCTCCGGTTTATCCAGTCTCTAATCAATGGAATCATTATTTTATTAACAAGCTTGCATTTAGTTGCTTCTATTCAACTGTGCAAGCTTATAGTAATAAAACTATGGTTCCATCTTAGCTATATACAATCAATTTACTATATCTTTAATCATGTTCTATTTGCATTCAATAATGACAATTATCAATCAAATAGTTAAATTAATAACAAAATGTGTATAATTATATCGCCTAAGCTATAGGCATAGATTGGTATGGATAGTAGCAAAGCTATCATTATCATATAGCCAAACAATATTATGCTGAAATTAGAATAAAGAAGCTTTTTAATAAAACATGGCAATAAAGCATACGATATTATAAAACAAAATAAATAGACAAAACGAATACGTGAATAGTAATAACAAAACTATACTGTATGCAATTAGCCAAGAGCAATGAACGGAATGGATCAAAATCTGCTAAAAGAATACAGTTAGCAATAAACTTTTAGCTTTTATTAATATAGTTTTTGCAATTTACAATATTAATGATATAGACGGACATATAGTATATGTATAAAGGATAGATATGTACAGTACAATAATAATGATAAGTAAATAGTTCAATGATCAATGACACTCAACAGCCAGTTTCATCTTCAATAAAGCGGATACTCCGTTTAAATGTGTGACTATTATAGCTATTTAACTGCCAAATCACATCAAACAACCAATAGCGTGCTTAATATTGTGGAAAAGTTATCTTTATTTAGTTAATAAAAATATCATAAGATTTAATACAAATCAAGCGGTTTAAATGATTCGTCACAGCACCCTTTTAAGCTTCTTTCGCCATGTTCCACAACTTTTTAAATTAGAACACTGGAGCGACTACTGCGATGTTTAAAAATGAATGTTACGAGTAGATTGTTCTAGTTTATCAATGACAAATTCCATGTTGACGGCATTATTTTGCATATCTTCACTCTTGTTTGATACACCAGCTAATTAACTCAAGTTACTTAAAGCAATAGTACTTTCATGTAATTCAGAATTGTTTAATTGTTAAATCTAACACATAAAACACTCTAAATAAGCCAAACTAGTTTTATTTGTTGGTTAAATTTAAATTTTAAAACTATTTGTTAATTAAATCGTTTTTATTTGCATTACACTTTATTTATTTTGATAGTTGCTTCATTAGTAGTTTGTTTTTGTTTTTCAATAAACGTTTATTTAAGTATTAGCTACTAGTTCAATATTATTAATAATAATCCTTACAGAACCTATTCTTGTATTATATTTTTTAAGTTGCATTTGCCGCCAGTATATTGTTGGGAGTCTTTTTGACAAATAAAACACGGTTGGAATTGCTGTTGATATTACTATAACTAATTGAATTATGTAAACAAAGCTTCAAATTAACATTGTTGTATTTATTGTAATTAACTTTTTTTATCAGGCATGTTTAGCCTTTCAAAATTTCTCAATTTTACTTTGACTCTCATAATTTGGATCTTAAAGCAAAATTGGCTTCAATTGAAATCAATACTATTATGTACAAGAAACATAGCCATAATGTTTCCATTTGACTACTTTGAAATTCACGAGACCAATCATTGTTGTTGGCTATGCGTAGAAAAATTGATAGAATATTAATAAAAGCCATTGATCGCAATTCCATGTCGTTCCGCTGTTGTTATTGCTGTCACTACAACAATGTGGTTTCTTGCGTCTAAATGATCTCTTTTATTTTTTGATTTTCTAATATTGTATTATGGCAGATTTACGATGTAAATACTCGTTTATGGCGACAAGAAGGTAGGACGATCAGCATTTCTGATGTTCACCATTGTCTTAAGCACTCTTGGTATCAACTTGTAGACGCAGATGCTTTGCCGACATTGATGAAACAGATGGCCTTTATCTTATTCAATAATGATAGGTTGAGTATCTTCACCAGAAAGATCTTGGGGCGACAGTTGTAACCAGAATATACGGCATGCCGTTGAGGTTACTTGAAGAGATGTTAGTGTAAAATAAGAGAAATAAGGACTAGGAATTGAATAGTGTTTTTATTGATGTTCAAATACACATGTTATTTATATTGTTATATTTGGCATTATCGGATAATATATTACTAAATAGAATATATAAAAAGAATATAAGATAGTAATAAGAAAAATGGTGAAATGAGTAAATAAAAGATGTAAAGTCAGTTTATAATAACTTCCCTATATTAAATAATGAGTAGACTCATGTAATTCAGTGTTAAAAGACTAAATTGACATTCTTTACTTGACTGAACTACACATTTGTTGTTCTATTAAACATGTAACTGGATGGTGAGTGACATTAAATATCAAATTATAATGCTTTGAATACTTTACAGCAATAATAATATGGATTAACATTTATTTAGTTATTATATTTTATTGTAGCATCAAATACTATTTATTTATTTCGATATTAAAAATAGTGGTGATTAATTGACACTGATTAATTCAATCGGAATTGATATAACACTGCTTCAACAAATAACGCTTTTCAGTACAACAACTAATCGACGGTTTACTATTTAAGCTATAATTTTTTTCATCCTTCAGTTTAAGGATAGGGACTAAAAGTAAAATAGCTCCAGATGTTTAATAAAAGTTAAATAGTATAAAATGTGTGATGAAAGCGAATTTTAAGTATAGTAAATGCACAAGTTTAATTTGAAACTCTGCTTATTCATGTAATTAATTAATTGTAACAATGCTAGTATAACTGTTATTTATTTTATTTATTGCTATTATTACCATTATTATCATGATAAATAAATACCTAGTATAGAAACCAAGTTATTTTAGCGATTGAATAAATATAATTTATATTTAATTGCACATTACCTTATTTAATTTTAATGTTTTTTTATTGTTTTAACTATTACATACTCGGAAAGTAGTGACTTTAACGACAGTAATAAGCATACGTATTATTAATTAATCAATAGCAATGTGGTATTTGCTGCATCAATTAAGCTGCTTTAATTTTGTTAATTACTTCAACACGATGGGTCATTAATTTAAAATGACATGTTAGCCGAATAGCAGAGTAGATAGTGCCAGCAGAAAGTAGTAATAAAAGCAATGTTAATATTGCCCATACATCTATATTCTGAGCTTTCCACCACGGCATTCTTCGGTCGGCTGATTGCAACAATTTAATAGCACCTGGAATGGCTGCTAGTTCAACGAGATCCGCCGCAAATGGTAGACGACGTCCATAAATCGTGGCCATACAAGCAACTTTCTCCAAGTTTTCCTGTAGTCCACTAGCATGTTCATTGCCTAATAAATCGTGCAATTTCTTTTGCATTTCAGGCGTGTTAACCGATGGCCATAGTACTCGGCGTCCTATACCAAGATGTTCAACGTGCAATGCTAGCTGTGGCTGATCACCAAATCCTGGAATGCCCAGTATTGGCGTCTTAGCATCTATCGCCTCATGAACGGATAAAAGACCGCAATGAGAAACAAATAGTTTTACCGAGGGGTGTTTTAATAAAGCACGCTGTGACGCACGATTTATAATACAAATAAATGGATGTTCTCCAGAAAGCATGTCTTTTATGCGATGTTCTTCCGTATGTACACCTGTACCGGTATTTTCACGATAAATAACATTAGGCATGTCTTTAGCGTTTGTATTCATCATGCCCCAAATAACACCGTCTAGTAGATTGGCGCGATAAGCTGCCACAAGTGCAGTGACAAGCATTTCATATCGTTCTGGTGGCACAACGATAATACTGCCAAAAGCCACAAATACAACACGGCTGCGATTTTTTAGGAATAATTCGACCTCATCCGTCATTGGTGGATACTCTTTGGGAAGTGTTGGCCCAATGTAACTAATATGGGCAGCCAGTGGAATAGGAGGCTAGTTTTAGCTAGTTAATTGCTATAATACCAGATGGTTCATTAACCTGCCTCCAGTCCAGGAAAAGTTGAAATAATCACTAGTCCATCGTCGTAGCGCTTGGTAAGTCCGGAATAAGACTCTACGCCAAATTGCACCTGTTTTTGATGTTGTAACGATAAATTTTTGTATTGCTTCCACTTTATAATAGCGGGTAGAATGATACTATTACTAAAACGTTGCCAGAATGATGCATGTTCTAGCGTAACACCAAAGCTACCAGGCACTACTGGTAAATAGGGCTGGTGGCCATAACCTAGTAGTCGTCATAGTTGTACAGGTTAATGTATTTTTGCATTGAAATGTCTGTTGGTGCATCCTCATTACCTTGATATCCAATGCCCATGCTGGAGATAATGTAGGGGACACCAAGGCTATAGGCGGCGTCCATACACGCAATGGCCATTAAATCACACAGTACGACATCCATAGGCTTGCCGTCGCTCCACTCGCCCGAGATGATTCTACGGAGCAGCGGATACTCGATGGTATAGTCGAGATAGAAGAGTGCCGTGGGATCGCCTGGCACTTCAGCCGACTCGACATTATCACTGGCATAAATTACTCCTTTAGCACGGGCAGCCACTTCAGGACGGGTTAAAAAGTTTTTACCATAACTAATGGTTTTCACCTCAGTACATGGGCGGCCCAGCTAATTTGGTCATCGTTTGCTGCGTAGAAAATCTGATGGTTGCGCTTCAGCAACTCTTTTCCAATTTCCAATAAAGGAACTGAATGTGTACGCGTTCCCAATGTAACCGACAGTAGAATCGTAGAGAAGATGGGCTGCTGTCGGCGCTATAGGTGGCGGGCGCCAATAGCGACAACAGAATATTTGATAGCCATACTTTTGATGTTAGAAATTTCATAGCTATAACGGATAGACAGTAGAATGGAGTTATCTGATGTATAACACTGGCATCGTTTATTTATTAGCCAATGTTCAAGATGATGCGTCAATCGTGGTCAGGCAATATCGGCCGAGATGGGACGGCCATACTAGAACCCAATAGAATTATAGTTATGTCTTTTGAAACGAAAATGCCATAGGAGAAGCGGTAGCACCAACGGCCTTGTTGTGCACCACCATTGAACGTCATTCCTGTAAGCTAGAAACCTGTTTATTTTTCTTTTTTACAGCGTTGCATGTAGCAGGATGTTTTATACATACATACATATATATAAATCAAGCCCATTCGCCCATATATGTACAAAGCGATCTAAGTATAGAAGCAGTTTTATTGAATTTTAATATAGCAGAGGCGGTAACAATGGCCATTATAATGACGATTGTTGTAAAGTGCATTATGGTGCTACTTAGTTTCGCCAACATGTCGTGTTAATCGTTGTGTATTTTGGTACACCAGTAAAAAGTAGCATATTTGTCTTACGTGGCTGTGTGAATGCAATTAACACACCAATAATTTAATAATGTGCGCATGTGTGCGTGTGGAGGTGTGTGTGTGTTTGTGGGTGCTTTCAAGCTGTTCAAATAAGGATGTTGCTGGGAAGACATGTGCCACATCAGTACATGTGGTAGCTGATTACTATATCAGGATCCTAGCATTTAAGTAGCTCTACCACAGCTGGTGACATGCTGAACTTGTCGTCGTCAGTATTTGGCAACATTCAAAATGGCGCCTGACAACTTGCGTGATTGTGTCTATTGTCGAGTTCACATGCTATGGCTATGTGCGTGCAAAGCTGCAGCTGCAGCTGGTATTCAATTGTTGGATTTACTCTTTGCACTGCATGTACGTAACTAAATATGGGCTTTATTGAATCGCTCAGGCCAGCTGGATACACGGAAGCTCTCATACTTGCGGGACATCATGCTTTTGGCCGCATCAGGATGGTCTGTACAAATACGTCGGCGCATGCTCAAGAACCAAGAAAGTCCATTTAACCGGCCAACATTGCTCTGCCCCCCTATCGCTCGCGTTCATTCCTTCCAATCCTTCCTCGCTACGCCTCGATAGACCTAGTTGTACATCGCATTACATAAAATTAGTGCTTTTGCGCCAATAGTTTGCTTTATTACTATTTGTATCAGCAATAGCAGTAGTGTAGTAGTATTAATAATGGACGCGTCGATCCAAGCCGTTGCTCAGCAACATTTACTCTCCAAACTAAACATCAAACCTTACACCTCAGCACCGAAAGAGACTGCACATTCCACCTTGGACAAAAGCGACTCTATCCCGGCCCATAACCACCAGCAGCATGATTCGACGATAGATGGAGCGCCGGCTATCAGCTTCAGATATTACTTTCCTTGTAAGTGCATTGCCACGTAGTAACCAGAGCCGCATGACTAACATTTGGCACTATAGTATCGTTCACCACGAACATGCGTAAGCCACGAGGCGGCTAAACTTCCCCATGTAAACTATGTCGATTATTTCAACAGCAAACAGGCAAAGGAAAGCTATTATTCCTTGTTTAATGGCATTTTGCAACTATGGCCTTATCATTTAGTTGTTAGTGTAATACACATTTTTATAAATCATTTAAAGCGCAATTGTTTATTTACAGAGTTGTTTGTATATTAGTTGTATCTGCTATCTTTTCGCTACGGCACATTCTACTATAGTTCATTGGTTGCTCCCAGCTACTGAATGTGGAGTTGATTCATGTCGTAAACCACCGACCAATTGTATTCAAAGCATGTTAACTGGTTTCATGCAAGCGAATGTTTTAGCAACATGAGACAGACAAAAAGACAAAAAATATGCACACTTACTCGCCCCGTTTAGTTTAACAAGACTCGTCCGGCATCGGCTGAAACATTTGCTCATCCCACGCTTGTGTTCGTTGCTAACTATGCAACTAGATATAAACTAGCAGCCGAGTTTCATAATAAAATATCTGCCTATTTCTTGATTTCAATTAGTGAAGCCCTATCCTTTATTACTAACACCTGATCGTGTGCGTGAAATGTATCTATAGACATGGGTGTAACTACAAGCCAATTGGGGAAAGAACCTTATGGGACCGGCAATCCTCATCAACAGTATCCTCATTGCCAGGATAAGGCCGAAGGCGACACCAATGAAAAAGCAAAAGCGCAGGCAGCTAGTGCATTGCTTCCAAATACGGTCGACTTGCAACGAGACCTTTCGCCTCACCAGTACCTGTCTAAAATGGCGTTAGAGGAAATAGATCTCGTGCCAGCTTCGGCGCCCGCGTCAATCAAAGGCGACGAAGACAGATATGGTTATAACGAGTTTGGAAACGGCCAGATGCCAGGCAAAGAGCTTATGCAGCGGCTTCCGGGTTCTTCTCGAGGCATTGCTCATGAACAAAGACTAATATGTGATGCGGGACATTCTAGCAATGTGGCAAAGATGAAAAAAACCGTTGCCGGTTGCTTGGCCAAAAACAGAGAGAAGCTCAAGCGCAGTAAAACTGGGCCCGCTCTTTATTTAATGCCAGAACAGACGCACCATCAAACAAACAGCAGTCCGTGTAGCCCATCTCCTGATTCAGGCGCAGCAGTGACCCAGTACTATGTTCACGTGCCCATTAAACAAGCGAGTGGAATAAAGCTTAACCAGGACGCGTCGACAGCATTTATATCATTCTATACGACATGGAAGCACATTTTGGAGAAATCAGGCGAGCAGCAGAGTCAAATGCAGCGACAAATGTCGGTCAGTCGACGAACATCACCGACAACTCGATTTTTTCCACGTTGGCGAGCATGTCAGCAAACAGATAGCGTGAGCTACTGTGCAAGATGCATAACTGGCGTGTGTGTTGAATTTCTAGAATCGAGAAAAGATTTGGCATCAAGGTAATTGCAAACGAGCAAGCATATGCGTATGATTATAACACGACGTATTTTGTATATTTAGAGATCATTTAGTGCAGCAATTATTGCGTTATGTCATAAGAAAAGACTATGCAGCGCCCATTACAAAACCGCGTAGAATTTTGGATATTGGCGCGAAAGACGGCGCTTGGATTGTAGTAAGTAATTGCTTATTAAAAGTACAACGGTCTAGATACTGACGTGAGCAGTCTATGGGAAAGCAGTTTCCATCATGTAAAATCCGTGGATGTGAGGGATTTTCTTTAGACGAATCTAGTAAATCGGCACTGTCACCCAACTGTCGAATAGATATAGTTAATCTTTGTAAACGTATGTTACTCAAATCTACCACTGCTCTTTAGCTTTTTCTAATGTTTGCTCGATCACTAGAACTCCCTATAGCGATGGTTATTTTGATTATATCCACCAACGAATGATGTCTTTCTACACGCCTCTTGAAGTATGGGCCTTTCGTATAAGCGATGCTTACCGAATGCTGCGACCAGGCGGATACATAGAACTCGTTGAACTTGACCCCGATATTGCACCCCTGGGCCGATGTTGCAAAATACTTAATGGCTGGATGAAAGAAAATTTACTAGCTCAAGGAATAGACATTAAGGTGACCCGTATTTTGACCAGCTACTTCAATTGGCCGGATTTACCGATATACATCATCACGCTGTGGAAATTCCAATAGGATCTTGGGGGTCAGTTCGTGGTGAATTTACTTGGCGTTTTATGAAAATGCTCTACTTTTCTGTTTACAAAGCAATTTTGGCCATTCCACACGACATCGATCCGAATGATACGTTAATATACTGGGCGCGGAACATGGCCCGGTTACCAGCATTACCTGATGACTTTGATACAATACCATCGTCGCCCATCGATCCTAACAAAGATCCTTTCATGGCATTAGCGCGATCGGCTAAAAATGAAGTAAACGTTGAGCGTGCTACAGCCAAGTTTCATTTTTACTGGGCACGAAAGCCTTAGACTTAATATAAACTACCATATAATACCTATAATTTATAATAACTGATTTTAATAAATAAAAACAATAGCATGTAGCTAAAAATAAAGACAACTGATGCTTGTTTTTGATTTGTATTATCATATTTGATATTATAGCTATATTACGACTTTAATCTTAAATATTATAGCTTAAATGACCAAGTAATAGCTTGTATTGGTATATGTTAACTTTTGATTTAAAAGCACATAGGTTTTGTTATTTATTTACTAAATTGAATATTATGTATATTTAATATTATTATCACCTAGTAGTCAAATGGCTGTTTTTAATAACATTCGCGTAGTTGGACTACATTTTCGTTCTATTGAACATGGGACAAGTGATGAGTTTTATTTAATCATCACATTATTACATTTATTGCGATTTGGTGGTTAAATGACTAACATCTAATCTATTGAACATGATGATGGGTGGTGAGTGACATTAATCATCAAATACTCATCGTTGTAGATTCATTATCCAGTATGCATATATCCACCATTTATTTATATCATTCCCATTCTATTACATACTACTATATATCATTCTATGATATACTAGATACTCTATTATTTATGAATTTCGACCAATGTCGCTCATTGATTATGCATATATGCTCATTAGCTTCAATGCTGCTAATCGCCACTTTACTTTGCATATTCTTTATATTCTTTTGCTCTTTTATTGTTTAATTAATACGCACTATTCAATGGCACTGTAAGTTTGTTTCTAACTTTATTATTCATAAAACTCATTTTTTGCTTATCTTACTAATCAAACTATATGTACTTGCAATATATAAGCAATAAAATGTGTATAATATGCCATTAAATAATGTATATTATTTTAAATAAATAATGGTAACTATATAGGTAAATAAAGGATATATGCATGTTGAATAATAAATCTACGATAAGTAGTTTAAACTTTGATGTCATTCACCACCCATCATCATGTTCAATAGATTGAACGTTATTAAATGTTAGCCATTTGTCTCCAAATCACAATAAATGTGATGATTTGATGATTAATAAAACTTACCGCCCGTCCCCATGTTCAATAGATTGAATGATATTTAAGAAGTAATAGGATTCATTTTACACACAAGCATATACATATACACAAACAAGACAAATAATATAACTAACTCGTAAATCCAATTTTATATAATAAGAAACTAAACAACAACATTATCCAAGTGTCGGAAGCACCAGTAGAAAACGGCTGTGACCACGGCCATTGCGGCGGTTTCAATGCCGAAAATAGTAACAAAGTACGGATCGGTAGACCATTCAGCAAGGATCAAACCAATCAAAGAGCCACCGCAGTTAGTCAAAAGGAATAGCGACATAACAATCGACTTGAGTTCGGGGGTGGCGCGCTTGTAGGCAAATTCAAGCCCAGTAGCCGAGGCGAAGATTTCGGAAATACCAATGGCAATATAGGGAGGAACTTGCCACCAGACGGACAGATTGTTGAATGGCTTTTCGACGTCTTTGGGCACAGTGGTAAAGTCATAGTATGGACCAGTCTGGTAAAGGAAGTGCTGTAAAACAGTGACGTAGACAAAGCCAGCTGTTACAATGCCAAAGCCAATGGTGATACGGGTAATAGGGCCGAGACGTAGGCCGCAACGACGTAGCGCTGGGAAGATAAATGAGTCCATAACGGGAATTGCCACGATAATAACAATGGCATTGATTAGGTTAAGTTGTGGTGCATCAGCCAGCT
This sequence comes from Syncephalis fuscata, assembly GCA_025786725.1. NCBI lineage: Eukaryota > Fungi > Zoopagomycota > Zoopagomycetes > Zoopagales > Piptocephalidaceae > Syncephalis > Syncephalis fuscata. The sequence continues at coordinate 748,451 of JAHLTZ010000005.1, read as the reverse complement.
AGGACGTTCCATACTAACACCCTGGCTGATGAAGCAATCAGTCATGTTACCGTAGAGAGCCCAGTAGAATGGGTAGAAGAAAAATACTTTGCAAGCGCTGAGTGTTTCGGCAAGATCGCTGACAAATTTGTCATCCCAGGCTTGTCCCGGGACCTTGGCACGGTGTAGCCAATGCTCGACCGATTTGTCTTCACGGTGGGTAAGTGCGTATTTGATGCAGCCGTAAGTTTTAAGTAAAATGTCTGGAGATGCAGGCTTGCTGTAGTACCGGTTGCGTCCGAGTATAAACAGAAGAATACCAAGCACAAACATAATGGCCGGTACTGCATAGGCCAAAGAGTAGCTGTTGCGAGCTACGATGGGACAGATAAGCATACCAAGGAATGATCCGACATTGATGGCCCAGTAGAAGTAGCGGAAAATACCCTCGAGCGTAAGACGTGAGTCAACGTAGATACCTGGCGTGCTGGTGGGCTTGAATCCAGGCCTGACTTGGTCGGCAACAAACGACGATACATTTGATTTAATGCCACCGGTACCGCTAGCAATGAAAAGATAGGTAGCGATAATGAAACCGGGTAGGCCAAATCCAACAGAGAGCGAGGATCCTGATGCCGATGCCGATAGAATGATAAGACCGGCAGTGTAGAAGAGAGAAATAGAATAATAGTACGGAATTTACCCAATTTTACATCAGCAATGATAGCACCAATAACTGTGGTAAAATAGGCAAGAAAAACAAAACCACGGTTGATGGCTGTGGCCTTGTTCTTAGGAAGGTGCAGTTCGTCAAGCATATACGTTTGGAAAATAAGAGATGAACCATAGTAGGCGAAGCGTTCGCATAGCTCCGTACCGACAATGAACCATGCAGACCATGGAACGGTTCCTGCAATTAATTTTTCGCAGTCCGCTGGAGGATCTTCATCAAGTTTCTGCTGCTTAAGCGGCTGTTCGTTCTTGACGACAAGTTCGTTACTGTCATTGGCGAGCGAAATATTGGCCGTGGCTTTTTCGGTCATTTCCTCCATGGTGTTATAGACTATTACTTGCTAGTACAGCACGGCTGAAGAGATATGAATAAGTTAGTTAAAAGAGTAGATCAAGAATAAGGAGTAGGGAGGTAGGATCGAGGAAAATGTTGGAACGGTCAATTGCCAAATACGTGGAGGGCACGTTATGCGAATCGTGAATTTATGTACTAAAAAAGCGGAGTGTATTCATGAGAGCCGATATGAAATGGCGGACTAAAATAGCACATAAAACCGGAAATGATCAGTTTAACTTACGTGGGCGTAGTAATACTTGTTTGCTAGCTATTGACGTTAAAAAAGTTCAAAAATGTCGTTCGTAAAAAGCAGTAATAACTAGGGGGCAAACAATTTAATCGTTAAGCTATGGTATAGATAAAAAATACCGTTATTGATTTGAACAGTGGTTCAGTTACAATGGGTGGGAATATGAGGCGAAGGTGAAGGCGCTGAGTTCGTTATTCAAAAGAAAAGCAATATTTTTCTTCATTTTATAATCAGGTTTGAAAATAGTCAGCACGGCTTGTCCACGGGTTATTCACCCATCGTCGTTGCCTGCCTACGATTGTGTAAGTTCAGGTGATGTACGAGAGAAATAGTCCCAATACGCCTATTGCATTGGTGAAACGTTACAACAATCAAGAAAAAAAAACAAAGAAGCCTGAACGGTGTTGGGTAGGTGTGTTTGTGTGTGCTTGCGCGTGTGCCGAGCAGTCCAGTTCCATTGACCGAAATCAGGTGCGTGAAACGAATGCGGTGCAAAAAAATACCGGTGGCTAAGAGCACATCCCAAAAAACTTTGAATGACTGTTATCCTATAATGAGAGGCCTGAGTTATAATCAACTGATTGGTTGGTATTTTTATTGTGTATTTCATCACGCAAAATGTATATTGCATGTCGTAATTGATAGAAAGCATGACTTTGTGTCATCGTTTATTACGTAGAGCTGTGTAGCAGTATAATAAGTTTATTATTGTAAATATCAAATAAAACTACGTAAATTGCTTTTCAACAATAACAAAGTATTGTCCCACGATCATATTTCATTAAAGTTTGTCATGGGAAAGCGTATAAATTTTCTCACAGCACATGGGTATCCTTACTATAACTGGCGCTGTTTTACGATTAATATGCTGTATGTAGAGTCCAATGATGTCTATGCGCATCAATTTCATTAGTCGCTAGTCGTCATTGAACAAGAATTGAAATACCGCATATGAAATCCATGTATTTTTTCATTGAACGGGGTCATTTCTTTTAATAGCAACCATTACAAATTATAGATGAATATGCATTCTCAAGTAATTTGCTTAGTAATATCGAAAGATGCATCGCCATCGTCGCATCGTTTATAATTATTGCCTCAACAATTGAGGCGCTATTACATCATTTGTGCCCAATAAAACTCCACTTAACTACAGCTATCATTAAGCTTTTGTAAATTATAATTAATATAAGTTATTTATTGTCGGTACTGCTCTATTTCGTCTAATGTAGCTCGGTCTTGATTCAGCAATGCATCTCCTTGCATAATTGCTCAATGCAGTATCTCCACTATTGATCTCCTTTATCATCCGCATGCTACTGAATACTACTAACTTGAATGTTGTCACTAAATCAGCTTATCATGCGAGCAAGCAAGCATGCTTCAGTTCTATTATAGAAACTGCCAGCAGTGCAAGATAGCCTACACCTGACTGTCCACTGCGGCCGCTGTTTCTTTCGCCAGCCAGTCTAGCTGTTTTATATCTGCATTTTTATTAAACTATACCTGTTCACCCTTAAAAATGTTGGCATAGACTATCTTTTACTTATCCAGATTGCAAAGCTGCCTGTCGTCATCTGTTATCTAGTAGTCCATTGTACATTCTATGACATCATTGCATGATCGTGCACCATGTGTCAAAGTAGTGCGTGGTCCGTCCATCAGCTCGTTTCGCCGAGCCTTTCCAAACACCAATCATTACAACTGATAAGCAATGCCCATTATGTTACTCTTGTTGGTGCATGCATTTATAGATGGACATGTGTACGTATTTCATGCTTGTGTGACGCCGTGCTTGGCTACTCTGCTGCTACGATTTGATTCAATCGTTTTTCGTTTTTATTACCGCAACCAACTCCAATTAACAAAGCTTTATTCAACATCATTTGCTGCACTTTCTATTTCACCTCCTTGCTTGCTGTACCTGCCACTTGGCTATTTGCATACCCTGCTTATTTGCTAATTCACTCATAAATACCACTTCGTTTGTTGTTGTGGTAGTTCTCGGTTACCTAGACCTCCCCCCTCTCTCTTTCCTTCTGTTTTTTCGTTCGTCGTTCACTTGTTTGTTCGCTTTCTTTCTCGCCTTCTCTCTCTTAAAACAGCGCACATAGGCTACATCTAGCGCTTGCATGCACGTAGGTGTACGCGGCTGCATTGTTTTCTACTCTCATCTGTACACCATCACACGCTTAGATTAACCGACCTATTCGCATCATTGCTAGTGGCAGCTGCCTTATTCATATCTCATTAACTGCTTGGAGCACAAAGATTGACGGTAAGTAGCTCATAAAAACTTTATTATAGACCAATGGTCATTGTGATGCGTATTACATTTTGTCGTCCATTTTGCATGATAGTCTGCATTGTTACAAATTGTCTAGACTATCCGAGGCCTACTACAAATAGGTTTATTTGCCTTTACTTTTTTCTTTTGCATGGATCAATTGCACCATGCAAAGGATACCACCAAATGAGCCATTGTTTAGACTGGTTTTGCTCTTTTTAGGCAGAGAAGCTACTTTTGTCGCCTATGGCTCCGATGACCACTATCGATCATCTGCGCGCTACACAAAAGAAAGAAATAGTGCGCATTTTTTGGTTCTCTTTCATCATCCATACTTTTGCCATTAAACACCCCTTGCTATCTTTCTTTAGCTATTACCAGATCTTTCTTTGTTTCGCCACTGTCACTACATTCATTAGTCTACGACGTCTTTCTCTATACCTGACCACGTTTTGCATACGCACGTAGCACGTACCAATCTTTCATTCTCGCACACTTATGATGAGCGCCAAAAGTTGTCCAGCTATTACTACACTTTGTTGCTTTTAAACCTTTTACTATCCACTTTACAATAACAATAACTACAACAAAAACAAAAACAACAAATCTTTTGTACTGTTGTCTTGGTGACCTTTCTGTGGTAAAGCTTTATTTTACTCTGTTCTCTCTGTATTCACTCCGCTTATTACTTACTTTTAACTTGAAACGCCTTTTGTTTTTGTATGTATGTATGTTTGTGTCAACGGGTTTCTCGGCATATCTATATCTATTTCTATTACTATCTACCCACTAGCTATATTGTCCTTGCTACTATTCTGACCACAGTAGAGTTGGCAGCACGTGTCTAGCGGTCTTTTCTCATACTATTCCTTTTACTTATAAAGGTTTCAGGTTTTGCACTAGCTTACGCTTGAATTCAAAAGTCAACAGTGCGGGTGGTGTTTTCACCTGACTTTGTTGTTGACTTTTACTTTCACTCACATTCTCCTACACTTCTTTCTACCCGCCTCGACCCTTCTATCCACCTACTTACCCTCTACGCTTATCTCTCTCCTATCTCCCTTCGACCGCTGCTCCCTTTTGGCGCGGCTCTTTTATACCACACTCCATCACCGCTTGCTCTTATTCATCGTCTCCTTCTCTTTGGACATACGTGAATGTAATAGTTCTTTTGGTTGTCGTGTCGTCTATTGTGCCCATCCTTTCCTATCACGTTTACCGACCACATCGAAACTTCTATTACAGGCTCCATTTTGCCATATTAGTTTTACGTCCTTCGTAAACGTTATTTCCCCGGCATTTTTGCGCAACGCTTCTGTGTTACGCTTTTGTTACTGCTCGTGTTTGATTATCAAACATTGATCGTCCATCATATACTTGTATAGGATATTAACCAACCATAGCATAGCCTGTTCTATCCATTACGTTTACACACTAGTTAGTACACGCACACACGTAGTCATTTTATCTATCATGGCGCTGGTCAACCATGAAATAGCTGCATTTGGCGAGTCAAACGAGCGTTCTCGGTATAGCAATATGTTAAATGGCAGCCATATCACTAAGGAACGCTCTACAGAAAACAGTTCTGACGCTAGCACTTCAACTGTCTTGCCGTCTTCTATTCCATCGACGCGCCAAAGCTCGTTCTCTTCTTTCATGGGCGCAGCGTCTGGTACTGCGACAAATGTTCCCGCCGCCATTATGTCTCCCGATGCGTGTAGAGTAGCGGCTGCAGGTTATGCACGCCCCAGCGACACAATATCGCCTACACTTGCTGGCCTACGCTTTTTAGTATCGCTTGATCAACATCAGCGTGAACATGATATTCGTGATACGGCCCGTGTACAATCGCGCATTTTACATCTTCATCTGGCCAATCGACTCGTCATACAATCTGATGACGACCACGACCGGCTACATGAATTATTTCGTCCTGAACGACTACGCAACTTTGTTGGTCATTACGAACGACGTTGTCAAGGCTTGGAACAAGCCATTGCCGACAACTGCATGCTAATCTCGATATACCTGTAAATGTAGCCACGTCGACAAATGCATCATCTACCTATGGAATGACGTCATATTCAGCCTCGTCGTCATTTTGGATACACTTTCACCAAGTGCACGTAGAACATGTCTACGTTTTGTTGCATATCTTCGCACAAATCCAAGTGTTATTGCCGATGTGTTTTACCGTGCATCTGATCAAGAGCTGCACAGTTTATTACCCAACGATGAACTAAATGCAACTACTAATGGCTACGGTAATAATGGCTATGGCAACAACAATGGCCATACTAACTATACCGCTATGCCATCCTCGCCATTAGCATCACCTAGTATTAGCATGAATGGCACTAATGGCAGTTCCGGCAATAATGGTAATTATGCCAGTGGTAATAGCCAGAGTGCAGGTACCGGCATAAATGCACCAAGCAATGTAGTCGACCTTTTAATATCAGGCATTTATGGATCATATGACTTTGCCAGTGAACAACGCTTCCAACTAAAACTATGGACTACCGTATTCGTCCGACTTATTTCTGAACGACGAGGTGAACGATTTCTACTCGATGTACTTGATCGATTTGTTCGTCGATCTGGCTGGAGTGCGCGCGGCGCATTAGAGACTCAGCTAATGAAAATTCTACGACGAGGCGAAGAAATCGTTTTAGATGGTAATCGTCGATCAGCTGATTCAAATGCTGCCAATCTGAACACACCCGCTACACCATCACGTCTACGTACAACGACAAATTATAACGCCGTAAACGAGATTGATAATCTTGCTACAGATGCATTTTTTGATCATGCCTGTGAAGAGATTCTTGCTGTATTAGATCTGTATATTCCTACTTGTTTACTTGCTCTATCTCGCTCTGTACTTTCCGAACTTCCAAGTGACCTTCGACAATATGCAACTATTTTATTATTAGTCAAGTTTTTCTTTTACCGCTTTCTTGGACGGGCTATTACTTATCCAGAGGTTAGTAATTATTATATTTGATAATGATTAGTATTAATTAATTAATCATTTAACTGTGTATTATATTATTATATATATATATACTTATTTAGTATTATGGCATGTGTGATGACTATTTCATTTCCGAAGAACAACGCCAAAGTATTTTATTTAAAACCAATCAACGCCTTTATCGATATGCTACCGTTGTGTGTTCAGCCGCCCCAGGCTGGGAGAAGATTGCCATGAATGGGCGGATTCGTTCATTACTTGAACGTATTATTTCGCGCTTTTCATGTGCACCTATTGATACAGACTTTTTTAAGCCAAGTGATACATCTGCAATTTATCTTGGATTAACCGGAGAACGTAGCTGTCAATTGACATGCACAGCTGATGCACCATTTGCTCCTACTGGTCTATTTACTGGAGTTACACCGACTTTACTTGTAAACTCGGGTGATTTACTAATGCTTCATGAATTTATGTCAGCTGCACGTATGAGTCGTAGCCATTCACGTTCGCCACCTACTTCAAATGGACATACATCACAACAACAACAACAACAGCATCATCATAGTAATATTAGTAATAACCATAACCATTCAGTACGACGTCATTATTCATTCTCCTATTCAAGTTCATCGGCCACTGCAGCCATTTCCGCCATTGATAGTCGTGAGGAATTTTCATTATTATTCACGCAAATGAGTACATTATTAGAGGACCTTCGCCTACGTATCAACGAAACACCTGCCTTGTTATATATCGCCGATAATGGCACAAGTGTAACAACAAAAGATCCGCAAATAGCACTTGCTAATTTAATGAATGCCAACTCTGTATTATCACCATCTTTAAGTGCTACTACTACTACTGCTGCTACTACTACTACTACTTCTACTTCTACAACAATGTCTAATAGAGCATCATCAACTAGCCTACCATTATTCGGTTCATTCCGTCAACATCATCAACGAGATAGAAGCGATGTATCAACAATGTCATCAAGTTCTTCATTATCTGCTTCAGTTATGATAATGCACGATGATCCAGAAGAGGAAGAATTCCTACCTAGCGACAATAATGCACCTGCTGATCTCTATACGATTAGTGCAGCAGTATTTCGTGCTCTTAACACATTTGATGTATTTGCCGTATTTCCAGGTTCATCTCATTTAAGTGTTGTACGCTTTTTAGAAGCAGCCAGTCAAACAGCCAGTGCACGTGGTGACTTTGCTGACAGTATGATTTATCAAACGGCATTGGATCGACTACGTCAACTACCAGTTGGTTCTATTGCTGATTATGTTAATCATTCAGATCCACTGGGAAGTAGCACATTATGGGCGAAACATGAAGATGATGCCGCACTTATTCGCTTTATGGCTCGTCGATTTGATTATGCAGCTGAAAAGCGTGCTGTTCGTCAACAGTATCGTAACGCCTGGTGGGCATATGCTCAGGATCGGCAGCGCCGTATTCAGGAAATAACAGCAGCACGAGTCTATCAATTCTCTTCGTTACGACTACGCATGTTCTACGTTAACTTCCGTAGTAGCCGTATCTACGAAAAGACATATCGATCGATTGTTGAACTTTCCGTAAGCATTCACTCACTGAAGCAGAGTCGAATGAATTGCAAGGCTATTTAGAAATGCGCCATGCGGATAACTTTGTCCCTGGTGATGATATATTCCATCAGTTCTGTCGCGAAGTAGAACGGCTTCGTGATGATGCTATGCAATCTATCTGGATTAGTGATTTATTTATTAGAGAGGCTACACTATTAGGCCCACCTGGTATAAGAGCACAAATATCACGACAACGTTCATCGTCTGCTGCAGCCGTTTTAATGGGTCGGTTTGCCTTTACAAGATCATCAACTACGGGCAGTAGTCAGTATGGTAGTAGCAATGGTAATGCCAGTAGCTATACATCAAATACAGCACCATCTCCAGTTCGTATGGATGCACACACCCGTTCCTACACTTCAACCTTTGGCAGTGCATCTTTTAACTCACTGGCCAACACATTGTGGGAACCAAATGCTCGTCGACACAATTCAACACCTGGCAATGCTTATGCTAGTCTATTAGGCGACGACTTTATTACGATTACTCAGTTAAAGCTTGTTGGATTGATTATGAGTGAATTTCATTTACTTTTCCGTCGTAGTGAAACAGATAGTTGGTTCAATCAGCTTGTAGGGGAAAGCGCACTCGAATCACCGGTGTTACGACCAGCCGCTGAGCCAGTATTACCGGCTTCTACGATTAATGCTGCATCAGATACACGTCCCTGTGGTATATCAGCAAACGGTGGTATTCGATTGGCTGCTGCTACAACAACTACAGCAACGACAACAGCCACGGCCACTTCAGCCACTATGAATAGAGCAGGCGCCGTTCCTATTGTACTTTCAGAATCGACCGATGCATCCATCTCGGATAATGGCATCCAAGGAGCAGCCCCACTCTTCTGCACTGGTCTACGTCGTGTTGATTCAGTTGCTACACTAGTACCTGTTTCGTCATCGCCTCGTTCTACCAATAGTTCTACGCATAGTAATATTTCATCTCGTCATGGTGACACACGTCGATCTGTATCACCGGCCACAACAGCATCGCCTGATATGCCATCAAGCACTGTTGACGATGACGATGAACTTGACCGCTTCTCGTCCGCCAATAAAAAGACGCCTCGTAATGGACTTGGTCTTTATCCAATAGCGACTACAGCTAATTCACCAACAGCAGCGACTGCAGCAGCCACTACTACTACTACTACTACGCCCACCATGATCACTGCGATAAAAGATGATCGTCATACAGATTTTAATCTTACATTTATGGCCGCTTGTAATGCATTATGTACACAATTAACACTGCATCCATCGCCATTCCGTAAATTACAAACACTATTGTCGATCAATCTGTTAATATCTGCTCGGTTGGCGGCAAGTGAAGCACCTGGAACGGATGCTATTGTTAATGAACTTGTACGTGTATTACGACAAATACGACCACGTTATCTTTGTCGTGACCTGCAATCAATTGCGACATTTGTACCAGAGACCATTCTTACTATGACTGATGCCGGCAAAGCCTTTGTTGATGCTTCAGTTGCTGTCATGTCGCTGAAAGAAGAAATTATTCGCGAAGTAATTGACCGTGGCCGACTATTACTTGGTGAAAGCGATAATGACAATAACGATGCCAATGAAGGGGCAACTGCTATACTAGCACGTCGTAATTCGATGGATGATCGTGAATCACAATTGCGACAGTTTGAAGCCTTTCGACTATTTATGATTGCTGCAAAAGAGGGCAATCCTGAGGGTGAGCGTGAATTGGCTATTCTCTACTTAACACTGCCTATTACACCTGATCACTGGCTACCAGAACTGGATCATTCAATTGTAGGCGCAGTTAATGCTACAAGTACACACGCTACAACATCGCCCATTCCATTAAATGATCGACAACAGACAACTAGCAATGATATAGTCTCTGCTGCAGCGGCGAGTGTTCTTGATGTTGCTAATTACTTTGTTAGCGGTGCCAATACAACATCATCGAGTATAAGTAGCAATAGCATCGATGGTAATGTCAGTATTGGTGGCGGTATATACGGCAATCTTGGTGCCGCTACCTCATCAGCATCTTTATTACTTAGTGCACAAATGGCCGATAAATTCAATGAAAAGTATAATGCCGCCAATATTGCCGCAGCCATGAAATGGTTCCGTCGAGCTGCGAAAAAAGGAGATGCTGTATCTATTCGTTATTTGGAACAGCAACAATATGGCGGTTAATAACGATAATACCATGAATACTAGTATTATTATTATTGTTATTATTATCAACGATGAAGACTTTTCACTATTAGACATTTGATGAATGACTTGTTTTAATTTATTAAGACATGATCATTTATAATTATTTTGAATTACTTATGTTTACAGGCAATTATTTTACTATTATTATCATTATCATTCCTATTATTACTATTTGATGTCTTTCTTTTTTATTGTCGTACTGCTATTCATACAACAATAACAACGTCCCGCCATTGCATTAGCATCGTCCTTTTCCGCGCTTTTTACTACTTCTACTTTTATTATTATTATTATTCAATCTTGTTCGGTCGTTCTTTTAAAACACTTTTGTTCAGTTACTTTTATGTACGTGTGTGTGTGTGTATAGCTAGCCACACATAAGTATGCATTTGATCGTTCGTATGGCCACACCTCCTACTCTATTATTATTTAACTGCCACTCTTATCGTTTGTTTGTTTGTTTGTTTGTCTATTTTTGACCAATAGATTTCGTTGTTTATTTGATTGATTTTTCATATCCATGGCCTTTTGCTTTTTTGGCTATAGATAAGCGAATATACCTTTTATCGTTTATTTTATTCATATTTGCCTATTCACCATCACGCTATCGACTATTGCGTGTACGTGTATGTTTTTTGTTCTTACTATGATTGTTACTGCATAGTACAAATCATTATTATATGAATTAAAATAAATAGTTGAATTATTATGATCAATTTATACTTGCTGAGTCATTTTGATAATATGAACTAAAATGAACGTCAATTACATTAATTGACAATATACAATTTTTACAACTATACACAGTGTATTTATCACATAATATTAGACAATTAATATCAATAGATTACGTTGATGGAGCTACTGTACTGTGACTCTTACATTTTTATTTATCCATTTCACCCCTCAACACTTTTAGACACAATTAAACACTCGTTCATCACTATAACATGTATAATACTGCATCCAACATTAATTAATTCATGTGTAATTATTAGTATAATAATGTAATTAATTAGTTATCTTTATTATGCTTTAATATATATATATTTTATTATGATATTAATTGTTAAAATGTCATTTATTTAGTCAGATTGGCTATAGGAAAGTGGCTGTTTAATAAACGACATTTATATTAATTATTTGATTTTGATCTTACATCACAAATATGTCCAAAATGCAATAGTAGAATATTAGAAAATAGAATAGACCATTTAGATGCAATAATCACACTGTACGTAGATATAACAACAACAAATGCGGAAGCGATATGGAATTGCAATCATATGGCTTCTATTGATATTCATCAGTCTTTCTACACATGGCCAACAACAATAATCGACCTTAAATGTTTAAAGAAATCAAATGGTATGTTACATTATTTAAAATAATTAATAAATAATATTTTAATAGGAAGTAATATACTATGTTATGTATAATAACGGCATAACTTTGATTGAAACAAATTGTGCTTTGGGGACAGAGTGATAGTCAATCAATAATAAATTCAAATTTAAATATTAAGTGAAAAGGAAAAGTGCAATAGAATGAGCTTAAATGACAATAGTAGTTTAAATATAAATAAATTTAATCGACTTGTCAATTATTCAAGTCTTTATAGTTAATCTTGTAAAATGAGCAATTTATTTGGCATTTTCGATAAAATTAATGTTAAGTTAATAAAAGAAATATAAATAAAGGTTACTTTGGTTGTAATTTGTTACGTTTATACAATAAAAATAGTAATTACATTAATTTAAGAATTGGTCAGGATAGTCAGGGATTGAAAAAAGCTTAAATATTTTATTGATAATATTCGATATCTTATTATATAGTGTTTTTATGTAATGCCATATCAACACTTGGAACATTTAGTAGGTGAATTCTGGATTTTTATAGTAGAAAAAACTGTATAACCATAATATTATATTTTATGACTACACTTTTTAAAAGCTGTAAAGTATGAATACTACTTTAGATTATTATTTTAGCAAGTTAATATAAAAATAGAAAACAGAAATGTAGTAATAAAAGGGGCAAAAATGCAGTAATATATGCAAGAAGTGCAGTATAAATGGAATGGAAATGCAAGAATGCAGCGGTAAATGAAACAGAAACGTAGTAATAAAAAGAGACATATTAGGCATTATTTATTATACGTATCATACTAACTTATCGATTTGTATTGTTATATTGTATTTCAATTTTAACTATTTTTAAATCATGCCACTATTCGTTCATGAATTTATTGCTGCTATTAAGCAGAAAAAGAAGGAAGAAAATGAGTTGAAATATAAGAAACAAAAGAAGGTAATGATAATATTTATTATTTATGATTTAAATTTATTTATATGGTTAATATCTATTGTAGTAGTTTGCGTTAATTGTAAAAAACATGGACATGCAAGCTGCGAAGACACAGCAAAGTCTGCAAGTGATATTCAGATTAGTATCTATATTTTGTTTATTCTGTATACTTTTATTAATAGCATTTTATATAGTTGGTCAAAAAAGAAAATTGACCAGTGAGGAAAAGTCTGCTAATAAGCAGGCTAAACAGAAAGGACGTTGGCAAAGAGGGCGTCCTATGCCAAATGAAGCATTTCTAATGAAGAATGTCTATCTGGTGATGAAGAAGGCCATAAGTCAGCTGAGCTTTGGCACACAAACGCCCTTCAAATACAATGAAGAAGAAGGCAGTGGCTGAACTCGGATTTGGCGTTGAAGTATTTACGCGCAAATTGCCATGGAGTTCATGTGTGTGGCCAAAGCATGAGCGCCAGCTAAAAAGCAAAGTTAATGAAGTATGTAAATTTGTTCGAGAGGTTATAATCCGTGTCCAACTATTTACCAATCTATATATTATTTCAAAAAATGAAGCAATACCAAGTTATCTGTACACAAAGACTATTTTTATTTAGTCTGCCGATTGGCTATGGGCAAGGAAATTGAAGAAGACAGGAAAATTAAAAACAAAAACGATGAACTTTTCAAGATATCATTAAAAATTGGAATGCATTGAGGCAATTATCCTGCAGCTGTCTATGAATTAGACGGTATCCAATGCTACAGCAATGTTTATTATCAGCATGTACAACACTAGCAACAGTATACCAAAACATTATTGTTGAGCAATTTGAAAGTCATGTAACACAATTTGCAGTCTTTCGACTTCGTGACTATGTCTCCAGGGTAAGTAGATAATAAATAGCTTATATATTTAATCTCGACTTTATTTATTTACATCAAATAGGCAATTCCTCTTCATTATATTAAATGTATTGCAAGTGAATACATTTATGAGCGTGTGGCAGGCGGAAAGCCAAAACCGCTTGAAAGTGATATTTACAAAAACAACAAAGAATTTGCTGCTGCCGTTGGACGTGTGTGCGTGGAACTTGAAAAAGTGATAACAGAACGTGCCACTTTAACAAAGCTTTCTGCATCGCCAGGTGATTTTGTGCCTGCTTACGGTATATACTCAGTGAATATAGAAAATACACTTACAAGCAGCACATACACCTCCACCACCAATACACTTACCACGTCTCTTCGCACTCGTTCCTAATGTTTCTTTCAAGTGGTGCTTTATACACGTGAGCGCATTGGCTTTGTCTGAAATAATTTATTTATATCCAGCACATAATGAGAATTATTATGAAAATAATACACGTAATTTTTATGATGTTTTTAATTTTGAAAACTGGGCTACAAAAGGTATTTAATATATAAAATGAAATTATAATAATTAAAACAACTATGTATTTGTAGTGAAGAAGAATTATTAAATAGTAGCGAACAAAGAAGAATTAAATTTATGAATTCAATTACAACGGATGGCTACTCTGTTGACTTTCACTTTTACCGGGAAAGTAGAAAGTCAAATTGCAATAATGTTGAACTTTCAGTTGCTGATTTCAGGAGTGAAGATATTGCCCAGTATTTCCGTCCATGTGCAGTAGATCCTGGCATTAGCCAAGTCTTTACTGCTGCATATGGACATGGAAATGAATTCCATAAATCCGACGATGTTCAACAAAAGAATATTACAACTATACCGGCTCTATCCGCCGTCTACGAAAACAAAATGGACAAAAAGACCTGGAAGAAATTAAAAAAGCTGAAACTGAGTTACCAACGGGTAAAACACAAAGTGTACTACAATACAGACAACATATTTCCTATGTCTTTCAGTACATGGCCAAACTGTTTAACTTTTACAATTCCAGCACACCAAACCACGTTTTCATGGCTATCAAGGAGTGCAGCGAGCAGCCGAAGAAATGGCAACATACTGACCAACGGTGGAAAAAAGTACAGCAGGAAGAAAAGAAAGGAAGCAAGAAAGAAGAGACAGAAGAGAGGAAGGACAGGAAAGAATCACAGAAAGAGACACGGAAAGAAGAAGAAAGATGATCCGCCAATAGTAACAATTACTAAAGTGGCTGAAAGGTAAGTTATTATTAATATCTTATTAATGTGTATACTAATATATGATTTATATATAATTAAATAGTGAGCCACCAAGAGTGAAAGAAGGATGGCGCCCAGCAAGGTTACAAACAACTAGCAAAATGCCACTTGTTGTATTCGGCGATGCAATGTTTGGCAAGCAAAACAATGTATACAAGGGCTATCGATTTGCTGTTGTCAACAAGTGCTGGCAAATGTTGAAACGACGAAAGCGTCGTGGAAATCTTGTTGCCATTAAAATTGATGAATATCTTTCTTTCAGATAAGTATTTGGATTTATTAGCTTGAGTGAAACAACGGTCCGTAGGACCTAACCGGGCATTTGCAGCATTTGCCTGCCACCCTAGGAGAATAGACGGTTCATTTCGAACCTATCCGCGCGCAACGCAGAACCTGCCATCTACAACTGAAACCGTTGGTGGCTCTCCTCACGTGTTGGAATATCAACCATTTCTTCTACGGAAGATCCCATCACGCATTTCCTAAAACAAGATTCAAACTAGGCGAACCAACATTTTCTACTTAGGGAAGACGCGTTGACCGTTTAGGTTACCACGATTCCCCCTATTACATTTATTTATATTCAATTTTATAAAATGATAATGACATTACATTACGTTAATATTTATTGTGAATGATCATTTAAACACAAATTAATCCAATCAACTCGTCAATTATTTAAATCGTTACAATTGATTGCGTAAAAAGCATCGTACTTGATACATAGGCCTATGAAAGTAACGACAAGCATGTCAGTTTGACGTTTCGTGTAGCTAAAAATGTCTGCTAAAACAATAGGTACTGGTATAATGCGACTTTAGGAGAGTTGGTTAGTTTTGGGTTGCACTTGAATAGAAAGAACTGCCATTGCACGCATTGAAACGGCGCATTACTACGTTCCAACCTATTGGCCTATACTAATAAAGTATTTGGCATTCAATATATTTTGCCGATGATAGTTGTAGATATATTAGACAACAAATAAACATATGCTGTAAATTATATAGATTGCAATTAGTGTTTATTAACGTTTTGTCAGTAATATGCGTATCATTAGAATTAAACGTATGAAATAAACATAGGCGCTGCCAATTGACTATACGCAGTAGATTCACGCCACTTTTAGCCTAATAAACGGCTGAAACATAGTAGCAAATATAGCTGCGCAATCTTGAAACTGGATATCCATCCATATCCCATACCAATAAATACTATGCCATAGAATTATTTACAATGTCCAAAGCTTTAAATAGCGCATGTTTAAGACGTAGAATTGAGCAACATTATAACACACTTCACTCCATCCTGACTTTTTGCAAACCTTTACTTGCATATTCTGTTGATTCAAAATACCATGAAGCTTTCAGCTGTTGCCATCTGTACCGTTGCCATCATCTTTGTGGCTAGTGTTGCTACGGTAGACGCCGAACCAATGCCAAATTCTCAGGCAGGAAGTCAGCCATGCAGCCGTAAGGAAGCTCGAACCTGCAAGGGAAAGGGTAGAGTTTGCATGAAGGTTTGCAATACTGGCCCCAAATGCATAATTTGTCCTATTCATATACCGCCATCACAGCCTCCTTCACAAAAAGAGTAAAATCCAGAAGTAAAACCAAATATACGGCCATCAAAACAAATCTAACCAAAGAAAGGATCTAAAGGCCAGCTATGAAACTCAAGTTAATACTGCTAGTGTTATTGGAAGATAGTTCAGTCTTGTACCTAACGGATCATTGGCGATCATTCATATTGGTCTGTTAGTGCCAGTTTTGCTTTAATTTTATAAGCCATTTAGCCTTATAGTTCATGGAACTGTTAGAATAATAAAGCTGTAGCTTTTTATTGAATTTAAAATGTTATGCACATAAACTGTAGAGGAGCTATACTTTGTAAAATTCGGCTATCAATATATTTTAAGCTACGGCATCTTTGTAATAGTTATTTGTTACTAGTAATTAGTGTTGATATTTGGTATACGTATTATTGTCTGTTTATGTGCAGTTTTAATAGATTTTTTAATCACATAATGTATTTCATAGCCACACTATCATAATATCATAACCATAATATCAGTATTGTAATACATACATGATTTACCATTTCTCATAATAAAGTACTGGTCTTTACTTCTATTTTATTAATTAGTTAGTCGTCTTATTCATGACAGTATAAATAAAAACAGTATTTTCTAATGCAATTATAGTTGTTAGAAATAATAGATATTACTTTTTAAAACGATCATACGTACTAAAATAATGAATAATAAAGTGCAAATTAATCATAATATAGTGTAGAAATTAAAACTGCCAAATTACAAGGATCAAGTAGCAGCAGCAATAGATAAGCGATTACATCTTTCATCAGCATTAGCATCTATTTTTATCCATCTTTGCATACTCGCTATCGCGTTATTGGTTATTGCATGCCATAGGGGAATCAATGATGCATGGAATTAAATAAATGGCTGAATCATTCTGATGATTTGAAACTAAACGGGTGCCGATGACTCAACAAGTATAAACCATCAGTGTGACTCAATCGCATTAATTCATTGTGTAAACAATTAGTGGTTTCTGTTTCAGAACTTTAAATTGGCCATTTATTTGTTCATGTTTCCCATACTATCATTATTGTTGCCATCACTACCAGTCCAATTGTTTGAATTATTTCAAGTACTGCCTGTCAGATAACAAATTATAGCTTATTGCTACTTCTTTTGCTTTATACCAACGGTTATTCAAGCTATTTGAATTTCGATTTACTTCAATCGTACTCGCGCTATTCAACGCCGTACCAAACATTATATCGATTTACTTTATTGTTCCTTTAACAATAACACAACTACTACCATGATTCAAGAAATTGCCTCAGTATTGAAATCCACAGCCAGTATGGAGCAGAATTGTATGAACAACGCCAACACTATAGCTGCCACACTGTTAACCAGTGTACCTAGCAAACTGTCTATAGGATGGCCCGTGCAGTATCAAAACTATAATGT
Organism: Syncephalis fuscata; assembly: GCA_025786725.1. Lineage (NCBI taxonomy): Eukaryota > Fungi > Zoopagomycota > Zoopagomycetes > Zoopagales > Piptocephalidaceae > Syncephalis > Syncephalis fuscata. The sequence goes on along the minus strand of JAHLTZ010000005.1, from coordinate 730,586 downwards.
AGACAGCTGGTTGGCGGCTATTGCTGCCGAATGCCACGAAAGTTGCTGCCGCATCACCGAAACTAGTCAAGATGTCGTCGCTCTACTCACTGCCGCCGAGCAACAAGCTACCAGTGGCTCAAATGCCGCTGGAGCCCGTTTGCTCTCTGGCTATTTGCGAATGCTGTCGTTTGATTGCACTTTACGCACAAACAAGCAACAAGAACGATCTGAGGAAGAGGAAGAGAGGTGTGGTGAAGGCATTAACTCATTTGCCGCACTCTACGCCTACATCTGCTATTACTATAACATTGTTATTTGTGATCAACGAAAGGCGATTACCACAAACAGCAATGTATATACGAATGAAGCCAACAATATACAAAGAACCAATGATACCAATGGTACTAAACAATGTGATAAACACGAATTTTATTCTTGCTGCCGCTTTGGAGTTTCAGGAAAGCAATGTCTTCTTCCGAGCAGTAACACAACTGGTTGTAGCCGACCACTCGTCAGACCATTATGGCGCGTTCCTTGTGTCGCGATGTCGCGCTATACCAGCCATTACTACTTACGGTCACAGACTTTCCAACCCATTGGCGAGCATCATCAAAGTACTGCCGCTGTCTGCCACAGTATCATCTCTAGTTGCGCTTAAAAAGAAAAAAAGAGAAAAAGAGAATGGGAGAAAGCACGAAGGCTGCAACTTTATTCAGCCGAAGTATCAAATGATGATCTTAAAAAGGATATTGCTTTATTACTTAAGCGTTATCAGCGTCAATTCCCTATCGATTCTTATGAACCATTCTGTAATTCTATTTACCCCACAACTGTATTTATAGACTGTCATCGACATCATAATGCGATGGATACCGATGACAATAACGAATATTTACGAGAAACGGCTGCTGCGGCTAAAGCAGCACTGCCCCGCTGGTGTCATCGTCATCACAGCAGTATGCATCATTGGTGTATTGACTGGAACGACCTTTGTATCGGCTGGGCAGATCGTGACTTGCGACGCACACTACGTTCGCTTCTATACCGTGACCAACCAGCCATGGTATGTACGAATGTTAGTGTACGTGCACGTCACTTTGCCAATGTACAATTGTCGCCTGGTGCACAACGTGTACGTGACTCACCCAATGCGGGTGGTAGCAGTATCCTTTCAGAGATACTGTCTTGTGAACTTATAAGCCGTTGGCTAGGGGCAAAGCTTTTATTAACTGAGGTAAGTAATAGGCATAAAACTGTAACTATTTAATAATACTAACTGATATTCTGCTATATAATAGATGGAAGTGTGTTATTTCCCATCAGGCGGGCCTATGACCGATTACATTTGTGAACTTGGCGACGGCTTAAGCATTTCCGTCTCGGTTACTCGTGCCATGACTGCACCACATAAAACTTATACACGAGCTGACGCCCGACGATTAATTCGTAAAAAGTTACGTGGTGTTATCGGTGCAACACGGCATATTGTACTATCATCAACTACGGATGATAATGATGATGATGATAGTACTCTGATACATAATAGTGCTCAATACGGCTATTATCAGCAACAAAATAAGACTTGTGGTGCTATTGAGGGTCAGAATGCTACACTGTATAAACAAATCTTGCATATCTGGGCACCCAGTGGTCGTGTAGCAAGAATGGTCCGTCAAGAATGGCGTCGACTTGAACCTGAGCTTATCGGCACAACACTGGTCGTGGTCAGCATTGTGGATCAGTCCTGGGTATTTACGAATTGTATCGAATGAATAAAAGTGTTTACTGGCTGTATTTGCATTTTTAGCAGTTTTATTTTATTATAGCGTATCAATTTATTTTACTTTCATTGTTTGCTGTTTTTTGGAGTTGACTGCGCTTTTATTTCGACTACTACTACTCTGTCCTCGTTGTTGCCATTGTAGCAGCAGATATTTGCATTCTTGTCTAATCAGTCCCTGTAATTATTACATTCATACTCTAACATTCGTAAGCCAGACACACACTGCTGGCTGCCGTTGCCTATAGTCATGAGCAGTAAAACGAAAATAAAAACCAAAGCTGTGATGGGTATGTTCATACATACTCCACTTTTACACTCTCCCTCCATGGAAGTGCGTATGGGCTGGTAAGTGCTGCAAAGACGTTCGTCTTAACCTTGAATAGAACCAGTGTTGCTGACAAGAAAGTTTAAACCTCCATTAGCCGAGTATGGCTGAAGCTCGAAGCATTACAGCCGCTGGCCTCTGTACATATTCGGTAAGTTAATTACTTTTAGAACTAGTTATTTTTGCTAACGCTTACTACTATTACCCTTACTACTTAGAGGTATATGGCTGCAGTGCCATAATGCAGTTAGATATAAAGGAGCACGACATTTTGTTACTTCGGGTGACGGCAATATTGGGCTGGCTGTGGCTTCGGCTGCAAGAAGCATGTATGTTGGTGCAACAATATTCTTAGTCGAGAAAATAGCCGCGGCCTCGGTTGCGCAGATGGAAGCCAATGGTGCACTTGTAATAAAGCCTGAAGGTGATGGCTGGGAAGGAGCAGAGAGACGTGCGCGTATATATACTGAACGCGAAAATGCTGTCTATATTCATCCATATGATCATCCGGATATTTGGCAGGGACATGCTTCAATGGTGGAGGAAATTGTAAAAGATTTGAAAAATACACATCTTGAGCCTCCAACTGCAATCATTACAACAGTAGGACCAGGTGGTGGTGTACTGGCCGGAGTGATAGAAGGACTAAAGCGTGAACAGCTAGGTCATGTACCAGTAGTGGCGGTCGAGACACATGGCAGCAGTAGTTTGCAGCGATCGTTGACGGCAGGACGAGTAACACCCGTGGACTATGTCGATACCATTGCTACCGGTCTAAGAACACGAGCAATTATACCAAAAGCATTTGAAAGCTGTCAGCGACACCCAGTCATTCCACTGTCGGTTACAGATGCTATGGCGGCTGATGGCTGTGTTAAATTTGCAGGTAAGTTGGCTAGATGGCGTCGAATGATAATAGGAACTTACATTCTTTCTTTCTTTCTTTAGATGATCATCGGATGTTAGTTGATGCAAGTAAGTTTTATTAATGGCAGTTTATTAAACCAATAATATTAATGTTTATTACTCTTAAAATTTACATATTAGCTTGTGGAGCAACATTGTCGCTTCTTTACACAGGTGCATTACGTGAAATCTTTCCCGATTTAAGGCCAGAATCAAACTTGGTAGTAATTGTGTGTGGCGGTTGCGATATTAGTTTGGGGCAACTTGAAGAATACAAACGACTTTATTCCGATCCGCCGATTATCATTAAGAGTGGTGCTTCTATGTACATGCGACTTGCGGATATTACGGAAACCGAAGATATTGCTTCCGATGAGCTTGGCGATACTACTGATAATAGCGAAGTGTTAAATTATGAATACACCAGTCAGCTCGCGTAATTTTTGTTTTATATAATAGATAAAAAATAACTAACCTAAAGTGATTAATGATAAATATAAACAAATATTTTACTTCATTGTTTTTGCTAATATGTAAAAAAATAGCAACTTATTTAATAAATTTGTCTACTACGTAAACACTAAAAAACGTTCAATATAAATTAATAAATATTTAATAGATATATAGATATATCGTATTATCAGCAATTATTATACTATGCTTACATAACAATTTCTACATTTTTAATGATAATTACAAATTTAAACAGAAACTAATATTTAATGCTAGAAAGCTATTACACTTTGACTCCCGCATTTTCTTAACACTTTTAGACACGATTAAACACTCGTTCATCACTATAACACGTATAATACTGCATCCAACATTAATTAATTCATGTGTAATTATTAGTATAATAATGTAATTAATTAGTTATATTTATTATTGCTTTAATATATATACACTGTCGTTATGATATTGATTGTTCAAATGCATTTATTTAGTTGGATTGGCTATAGTGAGAAGTGGCTGTTTAATAAACGACATTTATATTAATTATATTGATTTTGATCTTACATCACAAATATGTCCAAAATGCAATAATAGAAGATTAGAAAATAGAAAAGACCATTTAGATGCAATAATCATGCTGTACATAAATGCAATAACAACAAATGTGGAATGACATGGAATCGCAATCGTATGGCTTCTATTGATATTTGATCAGTCTTTCTACACATGGCCAACAACAACAATGATCGGCCTTAAATCTTTCAAAGAAATCAAATGGTATGCTACATTATTTAAAATAGTTTAGCTGTGAGTACAGTATATACACTGGTTTATAGATTTACAAATTTAAAAGTGGCAATTTGCAATATATTATGTTGTAAGTTTGGGACGATATGAGGCGCCATTGTATTTTCACATGCTTGTCTAATGTTTGGCCAATATTGTAGTGACTACCATCCTATTTGATATTAGTAAGAAAATATTTATAAGCTAAGGCTTATCAATCCACGACAAAGCATATGCCAAAATAAATAATTTCGATAGGTGTTAATACAAATAAACAGCAGAGGATATTGCACAATAAGACCGATGTAATTGTCTGCATTCCTTTGCGCATTCATTGTCTCCATGCATCTGAGCCAAGTGTATGATATTGTTTTAATGCAACTTATTAGTGTTGACAAAGTCACAATTTATTTGAACAGGTGCGTAAACTAGTTGCGGTAGCATTAGTGGAATGTAACGTATATAATTCATTTGTAATGGTAAAGCACCAAGTATGCTTTTTTTAGCAGTATTGTGTTACTAATTATTGCCGTCATTGTATGCATGACAAAGATCAGGTAATTATTCGACCGTTTAACCCATAGTCCAAAAGTATGGATATGGCCATTAAACCAATGGTTACACCTTGAGGCAAAGGAATTAAGCCATTTTGACAGTTATTTTAACATCGTATAGAAAAATACAAATAATGGAAACAATTAGCAGAACATCAATCTGCATACTTCTTAATTGAATGTGTTGTTTTTCTATATTTACAGAGGCTTGCATGTAAAACCTGACATTTTGATCTCACTAGTCAGGTATAAAGGAATTTACCATTACTTTGTGCCATTTTTCATTCACTTATTTTTTTGGACAAGTAAAATAAATAAAATTGTAAATAAAACGAAATAAAAACCAAATTACAAAGATATTGGCTAAAAGACTAAATGAGATATGTATGAAAATTGAAATTGAAATTGGTACATGCATATACAGCATGGATTATAAACCAGTTATGAAAGCCAACTATTTAAACGTTTGTATATATATAAATATTACTATTTACAGCTGTGGTAGCACTATTATTTTTCATTTATACTACTTAATATCAAATAAAAATAATATAGTTATAAGCAATGCAAGGCTACAAAACGTAAATACAAATACCAAATGGTATTTCTATTTTATATTGTTTATGATATTAAATGGATATTGTAGTTTACAAAAAAACTAACAATGATATTTGATAATACAGTCAAAATGTGCTACTGTAAGTGTGGGTGACAGCAACAACCGCGTAATCCAAGTGATCATAATTCCGACATATGTTATAAAATAAATATAATTTATGTGTGTAACCAAAATATTTTATTAAAAATAAGGCGACCAGCGTGCCATCATGTTATAATGTCAAGTTAAAGCGTGTGATATTATGTCTGTTTATTTCGAATATGCAATAGTCACCACAAAAGTGCGACATTCCCAACAATGTTATTACATTTTTCTAAACAGCTTATTTGCAATAACATCGTCGAGATTGCTGATTGTTTAACTGTATCCAGTACACATATATATACTAGCCTAATAAAAGAAGCCTATCCATTAGATTTTAAACAAATTAGTATTGCTAATATAAATACAAAGTTGAAAACACCATTAATTTCATTAGATATTCAGCTATTTATTGCAAAAACTGTTAGTTGTAATTTATTGGGCTCGTCTTTGGCCATAAAGACGTGAGTCTACTCTCTTGAGGGCGCTTTTGATTTTGCGGCTTCCATCTGGGTGGCTGGTTTCAAAGTCGTCCCATGTTGATTTGGAGGCATCGGATGCTTTTTGTGTTGTCTTCTTAATCGAGTTGTAAGCATCTGGATGCTTGGTTTTTACCCAGTTTTTGGAAGAGCTGCTTGCATCAGAGAAAAATTCGCAAATGCCATTAATGCACTTTTTGGCCATTGGGCTCTTCTGCTTTAGGTCGCGAATTGAGCCAGCAACGCTCCATGGCTCCTTTCGTGGAGTTCTGAAGCGTCCAGCTTCTGAGTATGGAACCACTTGACGTCCAGCCTCATACTCTGCTCTTGTAGCAGCTTCGCGCTGTTGTGCCGATTCTACATCAATGATGTCTTGCGAGGTGGCTTCGGAAATAGTGGCAGGCAAGGCGTTAACTGATTGGATGCTGCAGGCTGCAACAGCAAAGCCAATAGTGGCAATAATAATAGTAGTAAGGCGGACCATGATTGAAACTAGATAAAATTATATGGGGCGGCGTAACTGTGCTAAAAAAACTAGCGCGACTAAGAAATAAATGTTTTTCGTAAAAGTAAAATGGTGGCGAAAACAATACTGCTCATAACATTTTAATCTTTATATATAAGATTATGGCTAACAGAATTGATATCTATTTGAGCAATGTTACTACTGTAGAAAATTCTTTCTATTTCCGCAATACTGTCCATAAAGAATATTTATTATTTCAAATGTCCATTGGTTAGTCTTTATTTGGCAATCAATATTCTACTGAAAACCAATATGGATACCACATGTTTCACAAACTTAATTCGAAATAAATAATATGCTATTGAACCCTTTTATATTTCACCATGTGCATATTATCATTTTAAAGACAAGCTATAAAATAAATACGCGGATTACCATACACCATGAGTACAAAAAACAAATAAATTATTTTTAGCTTTTTTAATTAGGATCAGCATGGTATTTAGTAGTAAATAGAAAAAATATTGTCCAAAATGATCGGACACACAATAGCACAGGATGCAAATTTAGATTTGGCTATTGTGACGGTGTTAATAAGCCTGCTTTTCAGTTTATAGAATGGTGTAGTCAAAATTGGTAATTGATTGAATGGGAAAACTATAGGCTGAATTGATACAAACATATGACTATTACCAATATTGGAAAGCCACGTTTTTCTAACACTAGATTTGAAACTGCAATTTGACCTTTAGTCTGACGCTGTTGTTGCAATCGTTGAATCTCGTTTTTGGACCGACCAACGGCGTGGTCGAAGTAGCGCTGCAACCAAACATCCAAGTGCTGCTGGGGGGATCAGAGAGATAAAAAACACGTGAACGCTTTTACAATGCCCTGGACGACTAGCTGGCGATCCTGTTCCGGCAGTAGGTCGATGCTATCCAAAGAAATAGCCGATTCCATACTTTCCTGTTTGTATAATAAGCACGACGCAACATATTTATACAAATTAACTTACCGCCGACGCCATACTAACGACATTGCTTAAACCGTATATATCGGTTAGTGGTGCAAACAAGCCGGCGTCTTTACTGATGCTACTAAAATGCACCATGTGTTCGCCCGTAAACGTGGCCAAAGCATTATTAAACACCGATCCCGAAATAGCCAAACCGATGGTAGCACCAATCATTTCAAAAAACGAGCAAAGCATTGTGGCCACTGCTATATCTGACAAAAAGATAACGTAGTTGTGGAGTCATTAGTCACGTTGTTGTTTTTGTACTTACACATGTGTTTGTATTTACCTTTTGGTTCGGCCGACACTTGTGCAGATAGATAGGCTGACTGCCAAAGAGCCCCCATACCAAGACCGGCAACACACAGTATTACAGTTTCCACGCCTGTATTTCCCGTAGATTGAAATGTCAAACTCAGCCCAAATGCTATCGCCGTGCATGCAAACCCAGCCGAGAAAAATGTAGGCAATGTCCAGGCCCCGAGTCGGCCAATTAAAATGGTAGTGATCGTCAAGCACGTAAAAGAAACGACCATTAATGGAATAATCATTAGGCCAGCATTAACAGCCGATTTTTGCGTACTAACTAGCGATGGCTATGAGCGTCTTTTATCATCTACTATTATTAATAAAAGCTTGCAGTTACCTGATAAAATAAAGGATAGTAATAGACAATTGCAAAAATAATCCAACCGGCTAGAAACGAAGCCACCATTGTAAGAGCTACATTCTTTGATTAAGCACTTGGCCGGGTGTAAATGGCTCTTTTGCATACCAGCCCTCTACCCAAATAAACATAATGCACATTATGATGGCCGCACATAGTAGACTGATAATAATAGGCGAGTCCCAAGCATATCGATTGCCGCCCCAACCAATGCCTAGCAGTAATGTTGTGACAGTAAATATCAAAAGGACAGCACCAGCATAGTCGATCCGTGCCAGTTTTTGTCTCGCCGAGCCAGTTGGGTCGGTGGACGAAATCCCACATAAAGAATTGCAAGACTAATAATTCCAAGTGGTAAATTAATGTAAAACTGTAATTATCTAATTAGTAGATTATCATAACAATGGTATAGTTACATACTGCCCAGCGCCAGGTAACATAGTCAGAAAATACACCACCTAACAATGGTCCAATAGCAGCGCTGATGGCAAATACTGCGCCAAACCAACCTTGTAACATTGCACTTCTTTCGGGCGTAGTCACGGCTATTATTCAGCAGTTTAATTACTACTTAGTAATTGATCACAATCGATATCGGCACTAGCAGCTTACCATTAATTACTAATAAAGAGAGGGCATACATACTTTCGCCTCCAATACCGGACATGCCCCGAAATGCAATTAGCATTATCATATCCGTTGAAAGAGCACATCCTAAAGACCGCCAATAAACATGACAATGGCAAATATAAATATATTTCGAAGTCCAAAAACCTCTGTTAATTTGCCATAAAGGGGCGTTACTGCTGCAGTTGTCAACAAGTAGGCGCTGCCAATCCAGGAGACATCGCCAAGACTGTTAAACTCAGAGACAATGTGTGGTATAGCTGTAGCAATAATTGTTTGGTCCAAAGACGAAACAAAGATTATTAGTGCTAGTCCAAAAAAAAGAAAAATTAATTTAGGCCATGATAATGGCTCCATCTCCTGAGATAAAATTGTACTCGAATTTATGCTTTCCTGATTATTTTGATATTTAGTTTCCTCCGTATCTTTCGATTGTCAATCCATAAAGGGATATTAGTACTTTCCTCATTTTTTTCGAAAAATATGGTAGAAGCACGTTTAATAATGGAACCAGCACTACTGGGCGCTTTCTGCTGCACATCTGAATTTGTGTCAGTCGGTAATTCTAACTCATTATGCTGTAAACTTGAGTATTGAGTAATTATAGCGTCGTTGGTTTTCCCCATTGAAGTGTTAATAAAAATAATAGTAAAATAAAGCGATAAAAATGAAAATTGCGTAAGTGCTGTTACTACGCGTCTTATAAACAAGGCCAAACCACGTGGCTCTTTATATTTTCATAAGTTTGTTAAAGAAAAACGAGTTTTACTTTTAGCTATTAATAGAAATTGTAACGACATTTAATAAAAATAGCATCTTTTGATTTGCAAATATTAATATATTATAATTGGTTACATTTGATACAACTACAGCCACACTTTATTTTAACAATCATATCAATGATTTTTTTTATTATTGTTGTTACATTTATATTAAATGGTTGATAAGCCATTTAATATAATTTAGAATTAAATGACTAGCATTTAATAACATTTACTATTAAACATGAAACTAGGGGTAATTCACATCAGGGACTAAAATATTTATTATCATAGATTTATTATCCAATATGCATATATCCTCTATCCACTTAAATCGTTTCTATTGTATACATATAATATTGTATATCATTCTATTCTATACTGGTCACATTTTATTTAAAACTATCGTTCTTTTGACTTTAATGTGATTACTAATAAATACCAACTCATTTTATTCATTAAATTATATACGCTATTATTTTTACTCCGTTATTTACACATTTTCTTATATCTACTCATTTTATTATGCAACATTATGTTCATTCCTAACCCAATCCTGCTTCTTTGGCTAGACTGTAGAAAATAGAATCATACTTGGCAAGTAGATTAGTCGGTGAATCGTATTCAGCAATCTTGCCACTATCCAACACAAGAATTCTGTGATGGAATGTGTATTAGTTTATATCAAACCAAGTTAAAGCATAGCTACTTACCGATCATTATCCATCACCGTATTAATACTAATATGACAAAAGTCATTTTTATAAATAAATAAACAAATGTTAAACTATTAACTTACCGATGAGCAATAGTAAGAATTGTGCAGTTTTTGAATTCACGACGAATAGTTTCCTGAATAGCTTTGTCTAATCAACAAATGGTTATACAAACAATGATTTAGCAATCAATTATATCGAAATACTAGTGTAAATCTTACCAGTTTCCACATCAATGGCTGCTGTTGCTTCATCAAGTACGAGAATTGAAGAACGACGAAGCAAAGCACGGGCCAAACAAATAAGCTAATATAATTATATAATTCAGTATTAATAAACAGATGCAAGTATATTATAAGTTGCATACTTGACGCTGTCCTACAGAAAAGTTTTCACCACCTAAATGTTTTATTGCGCATTAGTTACTATAGTAGACGAGTAGGGCATTGAGATATTACCTTGAATAACTGGTGCGTTTAATTTGCCCTCCAAGCTTGAAATATGATCCTTTAAATGGGCACTGTTAAGTACATTCCAGATTTCAATATCTTCATGCGTTTCAAATGGATCAAGATTATCCCGAACCGAGCCTAATCTCTGCTAGTTAGTAAAGAACCAGAAATAATCAAAATACTTGCCGGCAAAAAGAACTGGATCCTGTGGAATAATTGTTAAACGTGATCTTAGATCATAAAGACCAATTTGCGAGATATCCACACCATCAATCGTAATAGAACCAGCCGCTGCTTCAATCAATCGGAATAGTGATAGTGTCAAACTACTCTTGCCGGCACCTGTTCGCCCCACAATACCTATTAACAAAGTTTTAATCATTTAACCATTTCAAAATAAGTAAATGAGTTTACCAATCTTCTCGCGTGACTTGACATCAAATGAAACTCCCTAACAACAATAAAAACATAAATCATACTACACTTTATACTATAGTAACAACTATACCTTTAATACCAATTCGAGACCTTCCCTGTATCTTGTTTGATAATCGGTAAACTTAATAACACCTCGTTCAGGCCAGAAATGTGATGGTCGGCGTCCTTCTATAATCTCTGGTGCTTCTGAAGGTAGTTCCGCATACTATCAGCAATGTTAGCAAGTATCTAGATTATTGTAGTAAATATCTAATCCTATTCACCTCTTGTAGCCGCTCCATTGATACAATATTGGTTTCTATTTCACAAAACATGCGAACACACCAATTGAGTGACTGTGTGATATAAAGCGCATTGGTGACCGCCAATCCAACTAGACTGGCATTTGTGTTGCCAGTAGTGACTGTAGTGACCACGGCCAGCATAGAGGCGGACAAAATAACAATAGAACCTGCAAATATCATTATAGATTAGTCATAAACTTATATTTACTGCAAAGTCACTGTAATACTTGCCAACAAACTCTAAACGAACGGCTAACCAACGATTTAATGATACCCATAGATAATACGCCTTTAGGTTTTCATCAATACGCCAACGACTTTCTTGTGCAAATCGCTTAGTTTGACGATAAGCACGAATGGTCGATGCACCACCAAGTGTCTCTTGGAAATGGGCAAAGACTGGTGAACGAGAAACAGAATCTAAACGCTTTAGTTCACGTGATGATTCCAAGTAGTATCTTTGTACATAAACGTAAATAAAAGCTATAATTATTCATTAGTCAATGCTATTACTAATATATATATATATAATACTTACTTAAAGGTATAATAACCACTATAAATCCAGGGGATGAATAGGCAATAATTCCCAATACACCAAAGACTTGTAACAAAGTTCTTACAAATCCTGCAATAGTACGTGGTATATTTTCATCAATAGTTGTTTGATCTTTACTGAATCGATTTAAAATACGTCCCAATGGTGTTGTATCAAAGAAACTCATAGGAGATCTAATGAATAGTTCAACACAGTTACTATTAATTAATTAATGGATTTAATCAATACTTACCTAACTACACCAAGTAACATACTTTCATGAGTTACTTTGGCCGATCTGTCCATTGTATTGGTAAATTCACTATTACTTTTACTTTCTATTAACTTACCGATAAACGCATAATGCATATAGAACAACCTGTTGACCCCATATATCATTACTGTTGTAATACCAATAATGGCATAGGATATCAAATAGAATGAAGCATCGTCATTATTTGGATGTTCTTGATTATATTCACTCCAGCGTTTTAACCAGATACTAGAGGCTATATGACACTAATTAGTATTGCTATCATTTATTCAGTCTATAACTTACCTATAGTGCCACTTTGAGTCGCTAGACCCAATAAACCATACAGAATAACATTTTTGATTGAACATGATTTGAAATACGCCGCGTAAACATCTAAACTAACTCGACCCTTGGCCGATTCTTCTACAGTCATTAGAGCATTGGTACCGGTACATTGCCTTGTCTCATGACACCATCTTCTGAATCGACTGAGGCCATCGAGGTACGGCGTAGACTTTTTAGCGTTTCATGTGTAATAGTTTTTCTTAATGGACGACGAGGTATTTCAGCATCTACGTCTGAATGCGCGGAGTGTCCACCAACACTACGAGATAGTGCTTCTTTTAATGATTCACTGTTAAGTTCAATTTCTGCTTCTGCTTCTGCTTCTGCATCTAGCGCTTCTTCTTCTTCTCTTTAACGAATTCGGCTACCAAATTATACAATTCACCCTGCTGTTCCATCAATGCGTCGAAACTATCAAATTCTACCACGCGACCATCTCGCAACATCATAACCTGGTCTGCATCATGAACATATTGAAGTGCATGTGTAACAAATATACGGGCTCGGTTTTTAAGTAGACCCTTTGGACCAATAACATGGTTAAATATGTGTCGTCCTATTAGATTGCATGTTAATACATAGTTACAAATAGTGTAAACAACTTACCAACATGACTATCTACTGCTGACAATGTATCATCTAGCAAATAAATGTCTGCCATGCATAGACAGCTCTATTATCGTTATTAGTATCATTCAAGTATTATTAAATAGCCTATATATTGTGCTTATTCATTTACCTGGCCAGTGAAACACGCGCTTTTTGTCCACCCGACAAATTGATGCCCTTTTCACCAATTTCCGTTTGATCACCACCCGGTAACATTTCAAAGTCTTGCGTTAAAGCACATGCCTCAATGGTTTCTACAATTGATGGTTAAACATTGGTATTATATATACTGTGTATATAGTTACATACTTTGATAGAAGTCTGGATCATATGCATGTCCAAAAAGAATGTTTTCTCTTAAAGTGGCATTCATAATCCATGCTATAGATTTGACTTGATTAGTTGATCATATTAAACATTTGTATTACACTTACGCTGTTGTGCTGCATAAGCAACAGTGCCTTTTAATTCTACTTCACCATGTAGCTTGGCCATATCGCCCAATAACGCACTGATTAATGAAGATTTACCAGAGCCTATAGACAAATCAATTGATAAGTCAATTAATACTCTATCTTATATTACTCATAACAACTTACCAACACGACCCACTACTGCCAATAATGTACCACGTCACATGAAAATGACACATTAGATATAGTTTGACTTTCATCAGTGCCGTCCCAGGCAAATGAAGCATCACGCATAACTACAACATTTGGTTCAGTCTACTTAATTCACCAGTCTCTGCATGGGCAGAAGTGAAGTGCGCTTCACGGCAGTAATATCCAATTCTTCACTAGTTAAGTAATTGAAAACACGAGTCACAGATACCGATGCTTCAATGACAAAGGTGATGACTTGTGGGAAGGCTGACAACGGGAAACCCAGTAGATTGAATAGAGAAAGTGATACGAAAATAAGACTGGCATCAAGTGGACCATGCGATTTACCATCCAGTAAAGCATAGACACCAAAGGTAGCCAAACTAACAAGTATAGAACCAAGTCCAGTGATAAATGATAAAGAAGCAACACCAATACCGTATTTCTTCAATGTTTTCAATTCTCGATCATTACGAATGGCTCGAATCTAATGTGTATAAATATATACGTATTTACTTGGTATTAATATAATATTTACTTACCTTTTTAAAGAATGGAATCTCCCAGGCATACAACTAATCATCAAATAGTTAATTACGTACTAGTTAGTGTATTTGTATTTATTACCTTGATAACCTTAATACCACTTAGAATTTCATCCTATTTATTCATGTATTAGTATATATTTCAAATAATGTTAACTAATTACCATCAATTTGGTACGTTGATCTTTGTTCTTCATTTGTTGCAATTGTAATGATCGCAAATAAGTTGCAACTTTTGCATTGGCCGGAATTGATAATACCATAATAGCACACCAGCAAGTGCACTCCAACCCAGTGTTCTATAAAGCATGGCAAGTGCCAGAATGATTTGAAATGGACCTGTAATTTGTATAATTATTATTATTATAGATGGTTACTATAAATACAAATACTTACTACTCCATAGTAGATGTAGAAAATTACACAAACTTTCACATCGTTGAGCATCAACACTCATCATATTAACTATTTCTCCGGTTGTATATTTTTGTCGTGATGCATTGGACAGTCGAAGTGCTTTACGGTAAATAGCCGTACTCATAGCCGTACGTACCTATTACTTGTTTAGATATATAGCCAGAAAGTACTATCTACTTACATTCATGCCTGTTACTTGAGATAGTTGAAAATATTGATGTAAAAAGCACGTCTGTATTAATGTAGCCAAAAACATGGATCCTTTAATACAAGTTAGTGTATTACGCGTATAATAAAATGATCTAATTACCTGATATAAGAAATCCTTGATAAGCAGGCAAAGGATGTTTAGTCGCATATGAACTAACAATATCATTAATTTGCTAAGTAGAAATGGTTGAACAAATGCCAAAAGATCGTGGATAAACTTGCATACCTATATAAATGATTAACAATGTTATTATAACTACAAATAGTGGATTTAATAACAATACTTACACCTGATACAAGCATTTTGGATCCAAATGAATAAACAAGTGTTTTAACTAATGAAGGTCTAATTATTAATAGATTAGTATTTTGTATTTACTAATACGTCTATTGATACTTGCTGTCCACGGTTCAAGTAATAATTCCAACAATTATCGAATAAGGATGAAACATAACGAGTACGATGTTTAGAAGATACAGGCCTAATAGTGTATATTATTAGATATTTATGCAAATGCTATTATATATATATATATATATATATATACTACTGACCAAAGATCGTTCATTACTAATGGTCTTTGATAACCAAGTGCCAATATCGGTGACATCCATTGGAAGGTGAGATAGGAATAGATATTGGATTTTTCTTCTATACTTAAATCCTATATATATATAACTTTATTAGTGCATATTATAAATGAATAAACTTGCTTACCTGATGATCGCCAATGCTTTGATAGTCCAATACTGGTTTACGAATAAATTCGACGATGAAAGCAAGTAGACTACAAGTAGTACGCACCAATAATAGCCAGAATCGAGTATCCTCCTTGTGACTAATATCGCGTAGTATCCATGACCTGATTTGTATAACATCGGCCATCAACGCAACAGGCCAGAAAAGAAGAAAGATAGACGAAGGAATGCGATTACGTGTATGTTCATAGTGTTGTAGGATAATAGCCACAATCTGTAAATTGATAAGTTAGTGAATTATGGCTAATCTGTAGTAATGGTTTACCATAGCCGTTATTAAAAAGATATCCGATAGATTACTACTGGTTACAACCACTGATGATTGATGGATTAGCAAATAGACAAAATCATAGACAGTAACGCCCAACATAGCACCCAGAATAGACTAGTTATTATAGATTAGCATCGATAAGCTGGGTTTATAAATAGCTATTAATCGATTTTCTTACCATTTTAGTGATGTATAGTCGGGATTTGGTTAGGTTGCTAGCCAGTTCCGATCGATTGCGTAGCTCTTCTATACGAACACTGGCCACAATAGCCATTAGAAACCATGGTATGGTTACCACCACGCTGTATATAACATAGAGCAATTAGTTATTATTTATCTTTATCTTTAGCTCTAGCTTTGTGCATTCACATACGTCTCTAGAAAGCATGGCGTAAAGTCAAAGGTACGCCTTCTGCTCCACGGCCCCTATACGCGTTATTGCTGAGTAAGCACATCTAGTTGAATCCGTATAGACAATAGCGATACTTACCCAGCCTTCTGGGTTATGACAGAGTTCCGTAATAGAACGAGGCAACATGATACTTGCTATTTGACAATTGGATAAGAATATAACAGCAAATCAATAGTTAATGTTTTGTTAAAAGTCTTGCTAATAAATTCAATAGTGATTTTTACGCTATAATATTATTGAGACGATACTTGACTATATAAAAACAATAAAATACTACTAGCTTATAGATCAATGCTTTCTAACAAAAATAGACAATCATAACATGTTTATAATAAGCGGATGTTAAACGGATATTTTAAATATATTATTTTATTATGTGTTTGTATCAATTACCGTACATTAATTGGAGCTGCAGCAGCACATATTGATGACAATGCATTGCGTAACCTTCAAAGATTCAATGGCCTTTGATCTAGTTTTTCGCACATAACAATATTATATCTGCTGGAGACAAGGCAAAATGCAAACTGCATGCTTAACTCGGTGCTTTTAATTTAAATCACTGTTTACATTGTGACTACAAGTTATAAATTTAAGTTTCTCTTTTCTTCACTATAACTCATGTCTTTGTTAATATAGAATGACGTATTTTCATTATGTACTATGACGCATATGGGTAGTCTACATGTTTATACTACCACTTCTTTCGATTATGAGTTGGCATGTGGCGTAATTATTGTGACATTTAGAAAAGAATAATACAATGCCTGTGCATAATTTAAAAGATTAAATATATTTATTATTAACAAAACATTCACGCTAATCTACAGTTGCTATCTGCTGAAATATTAAAGCTATTGAACTCCATGTAATAGCGGAGCAAAGAATAAACTAATTTAGTATTCATTAATGGTCAATAGCGCTGATTTGATTTAAAAATTGTTCATTTAAAGTATAAAATTAAATAAAATTCACCAATAGGGCTGGCATATTTGTGAGAGTTGGTTAAATTAAAATGGACAAAAAATACAAGTTTACTATGTAGGATCCTCAGCCTTCATGCTTATTATTATCAATAAGAATAACTAATAGCCTATATTTTGTATACATTTTAACTCTTATTGTTATCCAATCTTATTATATATCGATAAATTATAGTTATATTAATGCAAATCGAGTAAAAGCCGTTTAAAACTGTAGTTATGTACCAAAATAACTACTTGAAAATCAATCAAATACCAAAAATAAAGTGCATAAATGAATCTTTGATTTAATTATGTCTATTTTTAATAATCCCCTTTTTCAAAATTACAAGGCCTTTCTATATATAATGAAATTGACAATTGTATATGCGCATGAATAATATATCCAAATTATGTCTTACTATTCGTACCAAACGTTTGGCAT
This sequence comes from Syncephalis fuscata, assembly GCA_025786725.1. Lineage (NCBI taxonomy): Eukaryota > Fungi > Zoopagomycota > Zoopagomycetes > Zoopagales > Piptocephalidaceae > Syncephalis > Syncephalis fuscata. The sequence goes on along the minus strand of JAHLTZ010000005.1, from coordinate 712,818 downwards.
TCCAGAATTACACAAAAATGTGTTGTTTAGGTACGACAATCGACGAAGGCCTTAAGTATCATCTGCTTGTCATCAAACTGCACCAGACTAAATGTACTATTAAAACCATAGCTTATCTGTTTAATTATTTTACAATAAACAACGCAATTAGGTTATAAGTATATTTAGTAAAACAATAGTACTTTGTAAATAGTTTGTTTTATTCTAAGAATATACTAGCTGTATATACCCAAGATATCTTACTAAGTTTTTGGATATACTAAATAAAAGACAAAAAGGCCTGTACTAATTAATAAACACTAGACGGAAAAACTAATTGAGCATTAAAAGCATGCTCGGTACAATGGGTACAGGCAATTGCGCTTACCATCTTACTAATTGATATAAGTATCCATTATAGCACATCCTATATAAACACTTTATTTTATGGCAATGGTCTAATAGATACCTACAACATCTCATAATAACGCACATTGCCATAGCTTCCATTTTAACGCCAACTTCAACGATAGTCTATCTTTATTTTACAAATATCAAAATGCGTACTTTTATTTTTGCTCTTGCCGCAGTCGTTGCCATTGCCAGTCTCGCACCAACTGATGCTGCCGTTGTTACCGAGTATGCTGGCCAAGCTCGTGCTATTAAAATGTCATCGGTAGTCATAGCCTTGTTGCTCGCATAACAAAGCTACTTATTTTGCTCCCGGACATGGCGCATACGCCGGAGAAGTCAATTCGAGCAATGACATGGTTGCTGCCTTGAGTGGCGATGTCTATGGCAACGTCAATCGTAGATCACAATATTGCGACCAATGTGCTTTTATTCAAGGACCAAAAGGAACAGTCACCGTAAGAATAGTCGATGCCTGTCCATCTTGTGAACGTCACTCTCTTGATCTTACTCTGGGCGCTTTCAAGGGTATTGCTGAAGTTAAAGACGGTATTGTCCCCATCCAGTGGTGGTGGACTCGATGCCCAACTTTATTGGAAAATATTGGCAAACATTAGATAGACTAAATAATACAGGTCATTTGTCTATCAAGAACTTTGAATAAACTGATGCTTATTACACAATGGTATGTTCATTACTGGAGTCATGATAATTTGGATTGTGCACTCAAATTAATGCTTTTTGGTTTTATTTTATTTTTATTAAATACATAATTGTAAGATATATATTGATTCATTATATTTTATTGTAACTTTTTTTTAAATCTTTTATTAAATAATTTTTGTTTTTATAAATCAACAATAATGCAACAGATGCGATGACTTAATGAAAATTTTTAATAATTAGATATTGTTTATTAGCTTATTGGATAATATGCCGAGCCTATAAAAGCTAAAGCAACAGTCAAGGCAATCCGCCACCACCAACCAGAAGTAAACAGCCACCAGGTCCCTCCAAAGTAAAATGTAGTAATACGCCCTACGATTTGCTTCCATTGCCACCATGGATCTATAAGCTTTTTTCCATATCTTCCGATAATGGATGTACTTTATTCGTTCCAACACTAGTACTTTTTGAAGATGCTGGAGCTGCTGCTACCGCTTCCTCTACTTGGTGTGTTATATACTTTAAGCGTGCTATATCTACGCGAAACAGAGCCACTACTGGACGATGGTCCGATTGGCAATACTTGAAGCAAGCCTTATAATACAAGTTTGTCACTGTAGGCGTCGACGGTTTATCCGCATCGCCCGTTTCCCCGTAAACATAATAAAGAATACGATCGCACCAGGACGGTGTTCGTTGTTCAACTGCATATTGATCAGAATTTAGCTTAAATTTGTAAGTAGGGGGAAAATGACACTCAGGTTCTTGAAATTTAGACAGAGAATGAGCAGTATTTTGCTGACAAGCTACTATTAGCTGATCGCACGTATTCCGTAGCTCAAGCAATGATTCGACATCATTGTCTATCGGCGATATTTTAGATATTTGATGTAGCAGTGCTTTTTGAATACGACGAGCTACATCGCACGACCATGCTACATTGTTATTGTCCGATCCACCCTGTGGTGTAACTCGATAATTAAGATCGCCCATAAGGAAGACAAGAGGTAGCTCAAGTAGCGTACGCGTCTTTGACATATATGATTGCTGATTATAGTTGCTATTCTTATCATTTCTAAGTGATTGTGCAAGTGGCTCAAATACCAATCGCTCCATAATCATTTGTAATTCTTGATTACGTCGTTCTACCTGCCAGGCATGAGCCATTAAATGAGCACATACAAACCCAATCTCTGTTGTAAAACTATGCTCATCGGCCATTTTTGTCAACTCAATCTGTTCGGCGTATTCATCTTTAAATACACCAAATGAATTGTCGGCATTGTCGGTCACTCGATGCCAATATAAACGACAATAAATACCGACTGCACCCTTATTGCCAGCCCAGCCAACACCACAGCCTACATCAGTTGTTATAATAGATGTAGCTGCAAATGGAGCTGCCCGTCGAATATACACAAAAAGTGCCATGCCTACCAGTGTGTGGACGGCAATCTGTTCATATACTCCTTGCTTGCTAGTTTCCATAACCTTGCTGTTATTGTCACAAGTATCGACTGTTTCTTTACCGCTGCCATGTTCTACGTTTGTCCAATGATTAAGTGCACAACGTATAGCCTCGTCACATTCAATTAGCGTTTCATGAGGCGTTGAAAGAAAAGCTTCTGGATAAGGAGCAAATTCTTGAAAAGCTACAGCAACCAAGTCGGGCACAACTATCGAGCTGTCAGTAGTTGTCGACGAATTCTCTTTTAATTGCTGTCCTAGCCATTGTGTAATATCAGACGGTATAGGTTGTTGGTGTAAATTATAAGTGGCAGTCAGTATATGAAGCGGTGGATAGGCCATCGTCATGCAAGTAGCGAAGGATAAAATGAAATAGCTATTATAATACAGCTGTACTTAATTCAAGCCTTATCAATTCAGCTATCTAATCTGGTCTAATATTCTAGTTCTCAACATTCTTGCATAGTTATTTATTAGACTAAGATTTAATTGATATTAAGCAGTATGATTGGCTATGATTTAATAACGTAGACAGTTGTACCATTTAATATCAATACATCCAAGTGTATTATTTATTAGAATGGTAACATATACACCAAATCATTGCTATCAACTTCATAATTACTGTTTAGGTGCATAAAATAAAACATTAAATTATTTGATATGTTGGTAAAATTTTATTTGTAAATATTACATAATAATAAGCAAAATAGCGTAATAATAATAATAATAATAATAATAATCACACTAGTAATAATGTATAGTTAAAAGCCTCTTAGACGGGCTTCTTGAAGAAAATTGGCCGCGGCATGAATATCCCAGTGCTCGCGACGTAAAGCATTGGAGGCATCGGTGGGTGCATAGCCCATGTTGACCAACCAATCAACCATAGCTTCTTGTGCTCGAGCCCGTACAATCGCTAAACGAATATCGGCGACAGTACGCTCTATTTGACTTCGTTTCTCGCGATTGATATGCCGTAGCAATAAGCGGAATGATGCGCTAATGGGACGATGGTCCGATACTAGGCATTCGTGACGGCGATAGGACATTTGCTGTACCCGTGGTGGATCTGTAGCCAGTGCGGCTGCTTCAGCCGTCCCATCAAGGATAGGGCCTGGTTTACCGCCATATCGATGCAGTATGCGGTCACACCAGGCTGGAATACGCATCTTTTCCGAGGTATCGAATACTTCTTCACCACGGTTGTATTTGTAAGTGGGTATAAAATCAAGTGGCAACTCATTAAAACTGCGTAATGGGTGTTGACGGTTACGTGCTCGTTGTTGGCACAATTGGTCATTCTCCATGAGTTGTGCCCAGTCATAATCAGCAATAAGTGATTCAACCTTTGGACGTGGCAAATCAATTCGGTAGTTCAAATCGCCACCAAAGAAGCAAAACTCATGATCGGTAATCTTTAGACCATCGCCACCACACACAAAAGCTAGTGGACGAGATGGCAATGGCTCCAATTCGCATTCTCTCAATACTTTGGCTGCATCTGTATTTCGTTGGCTCACTTCTTTTTGTCCAGCTGCCAAATGGCAATTAGTAAAGCAAATGGACGAGTCATTAATCACTAGGCGCATAGAAATACCGCCCTAATAAACCATTAATTTTAATCATAGTATTAGTATTAGTGACACATTAGTCTATTATACAATATAATTACAAAACAATTTACCTTATTGCCATAACGTCCACCAAATCCAGTTTTGACCATACTGGCCGTTACACCAGCTACCGAGTCATAAACAGTACGCCTTACAAACATGCACGAAAATAGACCAACTAAATGTTCACTTTTCAATAAAGAATACGTCTCGCTAGGATGTGCTTCTTGTACAGCTACGACTAAACGTGATCGCCATAAGCCATATCGACGTGATGCCTCTTCGTTCTGCGCTTTCTTTTTTGATTTTAACAATGATTCTATAGAATGTTAATATTAGTCAATTATCTATAGCGACGTTAAACACTTACTAGCTGTAGTCTTTTTCGATTCTAAATCAATAATCTCCTGGAATCCAATAACAATAATGTCCGGTGTTACTGGCGAGGCTGTAAGCCATTCCTTTAAAAACTGCGCATTAAGCGAGTTAGATAAAAGTGATTTTGGCTTGCGTGCATCGCAGTTCCATGAACAAATAAGAACATGCGCGTCACGATAATCGCAAAACTCCTTTTGTCTAATGGCAATATGTGCATCTATAATAATGTTGTTATTAAATCGATATATCTAGTATCTATATGGAATACTTGCCTTCCAAGTCATCGCATAGTAATCCATCCCATATACGTACACAGCCTTCAATGTCAAGACTGGCCATTTGAAGTCGACCCAATAAGGCCAGCGAGGCGTTATCGACCATTAACGATTGTACCGCCTTGTCATGAGCTTGCCAGTCTTTAATAACCACCCAGGGCTCTTGGGCCGTGTCATAAACGCAAATCTTCCCTGTTTGGAATCCAGCCCATAAATGCGGCTGCTGCTGACCGGGACAGGCCAGTGCAGTAATTGCATATAGCGATGCTTTGTAGACTTGTAAACGGCGACGCGTTTTTGAGCACCATACAGTCACATGGCCATCAGCATGACCGGTATACACGCGACGTACAGTATCATCTACAGTTATACATGTCACATCGCTTACATTTGCATCGATACGCAATGTGGCAATTGGCAGGCCTGAAGCCGATCCAGTTGCTTCATATCCCATACGAGTCTGGCTACCCAACGCGCCTAACGATTCACCATTGCCATCATCATCGCCATTTTGATTATGCTGGCTATGATTACTGCCTGCACGTGACAATGGTAAATAAACCTCTACAGTTTTACCAGTGGATAGCCATAATTGCTCACTGGCCACAACGGATGCAGCAATGACTTTGGCTGGTACACGACGTAGTGTAGGCTGCGCTTTTAACGACAGTCTTCCTGTTTCGCCGTGTTGATACCAGCATTGGAGACGACCGCTCTCGTCAAGTGTCCAGATATGAGCCCGAGCACGTAGCATATGTGTGACGGAGCAGGTATGTGCGCCAGTGCGTTGTTCAGTAATAACACCAGTTTCTGCTTCTACTTCCCATAGCTCGCCAGTCTTCAATGCACACCAAACCCATTGGCTTTCTTCGTTGGGCAAGCGAGGCGGCACAAAACAGCAAGCATCAACGCGTATATCATTACCACGGCTTGCCATTGATACGGGTGTACCCATGACCACGTCCCATACACGCAATGCATTAGCAGCAGTGATCACATGGCGTGTGCACATGGCAAAGCATCGTGCCGGCCCAATATGCTTTAATTCGCTTTGCAGATCTCGAAATACCGGTGGACGACGACTAGGAAAGCTGACATCGGGCTGAAGAAAATCGTTAAGCTCGATGCGTGACACTTTACCGGCCCGTTCGTCACGTGCCATAGCTACAGTGACAATATCCGATGCATCGGAAATGGTATCATGATAATCGGTAGAATTGGCTGATCTGTTCGTTTCTAAAGAACTTGTACGAGGATTTGGCACTAAGGGTCGGGTGGCTGGACGTGGTAAAAGTCGTGGCGGCGCAGGCATGTAGGTGATGGTGATTTATTATCCGGAGGCGAACATGACAATGCGCTTGAAGTAATGCTTGTTGAATAAGTAGCGCTACGCTTAAATGCTGGCTTCTGCGGTAATGCTGGAGGGTCTGCGGCCTTTGAAATAGAATCAGATACCAGTAGAGTTGCTGTGGTACCTGATAGTGCGGATAATGGACTATGGCTTATTTGTGAACTACCAGTATCTAATACACTAGGATTTTGATACGATTTACTTAGAATTTGTGGTGATGGGGAAGTATACGCTGTATTTGATGAGCTTGGCTTAAAATGAATTGCTGTGGCTTCTGCTGTTTTTGTAAATGCATTCCGTAACTGGCTTACATGATTAGTAGATGGATGTACTGATTCTAACTTAGTACTAGTGAAATTTCCTACATTTCTATTTGTAGGAGATGTCATATGAGCATCTGCAAATGGATTATCCATCGATGGCTGCCGTGTTTTAACACTGGGTTCCGCTAATGGATTGTACCGTGGTAGATTATGCTTTGCAGTGTTGTAGGTTGTTGATTCATTAAATGGTTTAGAACGCAAAGGCGGTGTTGATGAGTAAACATTACCAACAGATGGTGAAGAAGGAGATGGAGTACGTGACTGAGGTGGCGGTCGTAGTTGATACGACGATGTTATAGGAGAGGAACGAGTACTATGTCCATCGGCATTAGTAATAAACTGACACATAGTTAAATGATTGTTTAAAATAATGGTGTATATATATCAATTAATTAGCTAATGAACTGTCTATTTGTACTTGTAAGTACCTTATCATCCGGTGTATGAGCTGACTGTGCTCTTTGGTCCCATGCACTGGCCAACGCCTTGGCAGTAGTATTGCCTACCAGTTTTGGTGGATTAGCATTAGCTGATGTAGCAACCTGGTTATTTGACGGCTTTATCTGCTTTCCAGCTGTGTCATTTGAGAAAGAAGGACGTGTAGCAGCGGGCTTTAACAAAGTTGCCTCCCGCGCATCTTCTGCGCTTGTTTCTGGCTGCGTTTGCTGAAGCGTAAGCTGTTTTATACGGTCGCGAATAGATGGTGCCATTGCCAACTCCTCCTGAATAGATGTCGTGCTGCCATTGCAGCTTCTAGTAATAGTAGAGTCGTCGATACTCTCCTGATCGCTGTCCGAGACAACGGCCTCTTCATCTTCAAAAGGATTGTGGTCACTTGCTTTATCCATCGTGATGATCGTTGCTGTATACATTCAACAGCACTAACTTGTAGACTATTAGTAGTCGTAGCAGCAATAAGTGTCTAATAAAATGAGAATTTCGATACTGTAGGAAGCTAGTAAATGCCAGTACTAAACAAGTAGTTTGATTCACTGGTTAATGCAATCTTGCTTTGTTTTAATAGGCACGGCAGTATGATTGAATATAAGTGTGAGGGTTAGAATTTAATGACAAGCGGCTGTGACACCAATATAATGCAAAAATGCCGCGCCAGTATACGTAAAGAGAATGAGGAGTAATAGGTTGAGAGACTGGCTTAATGAAAGACTGAATGGCTAGCGAGGAATAAAGGAGTATGAAAGCGTGGTGCTAATAACGAATAGACAGTAAAAGTGCTGAGTGCCAAGAAGCGGAATATGAAAATCGTATGCGTGGTCTACACTATTTAGTATGCATGCCAGGGCAATACTCTTCCCAAGCAACGTGCACAGTGGCTATCTTTATGGTATTCTGCTTGTGATGATATGCAAGACTTTAAAACGACTTGTGTTGTATGATTCTGCCTTGGTCGACTCCTTGCTGTTTTGTCAATAAACCACGTTGTTGATAATGTAAAATAGGTATAGATATTGGTATTTCATGTTAATGACAGGTGGATTAGTACAGTTGTTGCTTTTTTATCTATAAATATCTTTTATGGTATATGTTGCTATATAGCAAATTGGTATAACAATTAATTATCGTTAAAGATTTCAAATGTGAATATTTTATTTTTAGCGTTGTTAGTATTTATAACTTGGCTATAGGCCTACATTTATGCAATAGACACTTGCCAGTTATTAATTTCAGCATGATGTGAGCTGATTGTTGTTGGAGATTTGGTCAAAAATAGATTAGGTGCTTAATTTGATATTATTTTGTTTCGCTAAACTTATTCATATTGGAATGTAACTGTAAACTAGTAGAATGTTCTAATTGAAAAGAATAGCCAAGGGAGATGTATGAATATTGATAATACAACATATTATGTGCATGTACATGTTGAAGTATACAAATAATATAGATAGCAATAAAAGCTATTTTTATTAATAAAGTATAGTTTATATGGTATATGATAGTATATATTAAAATTACTAATAATGGCAAGGTTATAGTGTGTATAGCTCAGTAAATAAATTTAATTTAATAGCAATCAGAGTTAATAGTAAATCAACAAAATTTACTAGTATGTAATCATTATACAGTAAAAGGCACAGTAAAATGGAATTAAAACTATAATAAATGAATTGGTAAAAATGCTATATGAATAGAAAGACTATAAATAGAACAAGCATAACCAAGTAAAGCATATCAAATTGCTATAAAGCAGTAGTACATTTATAATATAACTAGTTAACATAATAGTTTTATAACAAAAAGCTTAAATAGCATATATAGGGTACTGCCATTTTAAAGCAATCGACAACTAATATTGGTCATTACCAGTATTAGATATCACTTTATTATAGTATTAGTCAAGTAAATCGGCAAAAGTAAATAGCTCTTCATCGGCCACAAAATGTGCATAATGTTCTTCGGCAATATTAAATATATTTCAAGACCAAGCGATGATCCTTTTTCAGTCGACGTGGGTGGCGCATCAAATACACACACCATGGCTCGATTGTCGATTAGAAAACGCCGAGTGCGTACAGGAATACCATCCCCAAAATCTAGAGTGTAATACTTGAATTTTGACCAGTCAGTAAAAAGATAATCGGTATGAGCCATCCAATAGCTGCCTCTATCAGCTTGAGATACTCTGCTGGTGACATCTGCTTGGCTTAGCCAGTCGTCTTTCGTGATGTTCTTGTGGGCCATGAGCGATTGGCGATGAGCCACTGCTATGCTACCTAAAGAGTTTCCAAGTAGATCGCCGACCGTTTTTGTCATAGTTGCAATAACAATAGCATTGCCAAAATAATTTTGGGGAAACGACTCTAGTTGAGGTCGTAAGTTGATAGAAGATCCCTGCGTCAACGGCATGCCCGCAGGCAGTTGACGTGCTCGAACCAAGGCTCGCCACAAAACAACAATAACCGCGTCCATAGTCGATAACCAGCCAGCCTTTCGCTCTTCTTCACTAAGCGAGCCCACCGCTGCTGCTTTAAGCGCAACAAGTTTGTCCGGTGTAAATCGGATCATAGCACCTCTACCCGCATATTTATTTAAATCAACTGAGTCTTTGTACGTATAGGGTGGATAAGAATGTTCTGGCTCCAGTAGAAAACGATCATGATTAGGCAGCTCAGGCGTTTCGTTACGACAAAACGCCGCCCATGTTCTCATAAACATGGCAAAGCCATAGCCATCCGTGACATAGTGATGCCATGCAATACCAATAACCATTCCAGAGTTGTTGGCAAAACGAGTTATTTTAGCCGCAAATAATGGCGTTTCCTCTGATGGTGCACCCTTAAAGGGTTGTAATTCTTTGGAAATGCTGGCTTGTGGCCAGTTTGGTTCATACATTGAAATATCGTTTTCCGAATAAACTTCCCGAAATGGTATGCCATCGTGGGATGGTCGTATTTCATAACGGCCAGTTTTACTTTGTGAGAGACGACCATAGAATATTGGGTATTCATCCAGAGTTTTGTAAAGTCCTTCCGTTAGCCGGTCTGTTGGCATAAAATCTTTCACATGTTCATGGTTTTTATAAAAACCAATCTTTGCGAAACAAAAGGTCCAGAATATGATCGCCATAGCTTAATTCAACCGTTGAACTAACGTGGTCGCCCTTGGCTTTAACCAGTTTCTGTTGGAATGTTGATTACCATGGTGGAAGGCGGATGTTACGGGGCTGGGAAGAATCAGGCACGAGTAGTAGCGGTGTTTTAATTATCTGATTCAATAATGGATAAAGATTGCCTATAAATAGAAAAGTGGTGAGTCATTTAAGCATCCACTATGGGTAGCATAAACCAGTTAATGGCACTATGCAGCGGTATATTGTTACCCGAACAGTTACTGTATTTGCTAGGTAGCACGGCTAAAAATACTTAACAGGTAATTACAAGCGTGCATACCTGGTTTGTACAAGTGACTGATGAATGTTGCAAAATCATTGTAATGTTACAAGCCAAATCAATGATTAATTAATATAAACCATTATATCAAATAAAAAACATTGCTATAAAATGAATATTGACTATGAATTTAGTTTATATGAATGTTAAGTGCTGTTTATTGTTTACTATAGAATAATTATAGAGCATCTTGATAGTAACTCCAATATAATAAATAAATATAGATACAACAATAACAATAATAGAATCATCGGCAGTTGTAACATACCACTTAGCCGCTTAGTTTGTGTTATTATTTATAAATTACAATTGGTTATATTGTATAATTAAAATTATATTAGCCATTTATTGTAATTGGTGTTCACATTAATACATTTGCTAATATTTGTGTAATTGAAATATAAATTTGCTCATTTGAACGTGAAACTAGGTAGTGAGTGACATTAGTCATCAAAATGCTCATTAGTATTATCATGTACGCATATATCATTTATCCATCCACCACACCTCGTTATTTACTTAAATTTTAGTATATTATTCTATGATGCACTGGACACGTTCTATTTGTTATAGGCCTCAGCATTGCTCATTCTGCTCATTGAGCTATACACGCTATAACTTTGACATCATTCTTCATGCTTCCTTCATTATATATTCGCACTATTGTATCTTTCTATTGTATACTAACTACACATTATTAATAAAAATTGCTAATTTATTTACTGAGCTATACACACTATAATCTTGCCATTATTAGTAATTTAATATATACTATCATATACCATATAAATTATACTTTATTAATAAAAATAGCTTTTATTGCTATCTATATTATTTGTATACTTCAACATGTACATGCACATAATAGGTTGTATTATCAATATTCATACATCTCCCTTGGCTATTTTTTCAATTAGAAATTATGCATACTTTTGTTACATTTAAATCACACTTTATATTTAATTCAATTGTTCTTATTCGGTATTTTTGGGTGTTGTAGGCGTATCCTTTCCTAATAGTTCAGGTCGTCGAATCCAGAATTCATCGCCAATCATATCTTCGTGCAATAGACGAACTTCTTTCTTTGCTCTTATAGCTGTCTCGCCCTTTGGTGTGGTTACTTGTACATCAACCTAAATAACAATAATAATTAGATTTACATATCACATTGATACTATAGCCGGTATTTACCCGTCCCCATACTAGTATTGATCCTTTGCGATAAATGGCCGGCAACGCATTGTAATTAATATTGAATTTAGTAAATAGCAACTCATTTTTATCCGAAGAAAACGTTCCCTATAAATTAGCATTATTAATATTAGTTGTATTTTTATCTATGGTAATATTAATTCAATATAGTTACCCGTAAGGCTTCCTCAGACTCACGTTCCGACATGCCACCCTCTTGCACCAATGCCCAAAAGCTTGTGTTATACAAATTATTGATATGACCTACAGTGCTTGAATTAGTCATAGAACAACAATGCTCCATTATCATGATAGTTACAATCAGCTTGACGCCAAGAAAGATAGTCGCGTAAATGTTGACAAGTTGGATAACAAACGGCACGTGCATCAAAAGAAGGTGGGTATTTTAAAGGTGTATTAGGGAAATGACGCGACCAATAAAGAACATAAGCTGATGTGAATAAACTACATATTGTTGATATAATTTTACTAAAAATAACAAGGTTGGCATACTATTAGAAGATAGCGCTGTTATCGTAGTAATAACCACCAACCTTTCACGACGACCGAAAAGACGCGTCGTTCGATCAAGTACAAAACTAAGTGTTATAGCCATTGTTTTAATAAATATACACTATTGTCTATGTTTGTTATATTCTCAATGTTTACCTATATTCATCACTTTGACCATAGGCTAAAACAGCATCTTGCACGTCTTGCATTACTGTAGACGCGGCCTGGTTGGCTACTGCCAAGGCACGATCGTCATTCGGCTTGGCAAAACCGTGTTCACTTGCGAATCTAAAGTTAATGTAGAATCCGATTCACAGTATTGTCAATTAAACTGCACTATTTGCAATAGTCAAGGTATGTGTATGTGTATGCATCCCTACCGATGAAAGCCTCGCCCATCTAAGCGCACTACAATCCAACAGTGCGATAGTAGACGCTGTTCCTGTTCAAATTGTTTTACGTATTCAAATTTACTATTTGCCATGATTAGTGGTGGTGGTTAAAATGATAACAAAATAAAAATAAAATAAAAAATGTTTATTAAATACTTAAGCTGTTCTACGTTACATATGTACACACACACCACTATAAAGTGTCTTCAGTAAATGTTTATTCGCTACACCACCGTTGCTATTGACGTGCTTAGTAATAATACTCGGGTAAATTGTACGTGCGGATTATCAGATGATGCCTCGTTGTATGGTATGAGGCCTTAAATGACTCAAAACGACCAATATTAGCAGGATTTGTTTTACATCTCCGATATTTGCCGACAAAATACTTCTCTATAGAAGAAATAATAAATCCTAGTCTTTCAAATACATAAGTTGTGATTTTCCCAGTTTTCAAATGAAATACAGCAATTTAGCACAGTATTCACGTCAAAGCTATTCGCCACACCTCTCCATTATTCACTACTGCTATCAGGCCCGTCTCTTTGGATATTGCTCTCACTCATTTATCTAGTTGGCTTATCCATTCTTTGGAACCACGCTTTGTTTTCACAGTCCTCTCTCTCTCTCTATTGTCACAATTTAATAATTGCTATTAATACGGCTATTATTATTGTTTCACCTTCCATTGCGGCCGATCACCACATCACCGATATCCACATTTTACAGTCCACTTAATTAAATTTTGACATCCAATAACATTGGTTTACAGGTTAGTATTATTTTCTGCCCCTTTTTTCTTCTTTTTTAGTTCATTTATTAATTAACTTTTTATTTATTCAACACTTTATCTATTATTATACTTTTACAGTTCTAGTGGTCCCTTATATTAGCCTCTCCCTTACCCAAGCGTCTTTGTTTACGCACGTATCTTACGGTCGACTTTCAAGTCTATTCAAGCTGGAAAAGCTTTGCTTGGCCCTTTTACCACCTAAAAACTATGCCCGCACCCGATGGAGATCGTCCGACCAGTGCGTCGTTGACCCAGGTGGCACAGCCGGATAATGATCTTACAGCTATTGCTCTCGAGGAAGAAGACACGCTACATAGTACGAATGCTACTGTACTCGATACTGCTGAAGATACCACGACGCCATCATTCAACGTTCTCTTTCACCCATCAACTCGTCCGTTTACTCAACCGATTCGAATAAGAACACGTAAAGTTTAGTGATTATCATCCTGAAGCCCAACTAGATAGTCTAGAGAATGCTGGCAAGGATGACCCTGTCAATAAGTCACAACCGATGGAGCAGATGTCGTTTAAGCATTCGCTTATTCTATTTGCCGGTCTTGCGCTTACCGTTTTTCTTTGCTCTCTCGATCAAACGATTGTAGCGACAGCCATTCCCCGCATTGCCTCTGAATTCAATGGACTTAATGACGTCTCCTGGATTGGCAGTGCCTATTTATTAACTACAGCTGCCGTTACCCCACTCTATGGCAAATTGACCGCCATCTTTGGTTTAAAGCCTGTCTTTTTATTTGCATTAATTATGTTCCTTGGTGGTTCGCTTGGTTGTGCCCTTTCCAATAGCATGACAATGCTTATTGTTTTCCGAGCTGTATCGGGAATTGGTGGTGAAAGTATGTACGCCCTTTCCCTCGTTATTATTACTGGTAAGTCAGTGTTGATATAGTGACACGTTACTAATATAGAATGTGACTGTTAACTTTTAATTGATGAATTCATTCATTTGTAGCTGTATCCAGTCCCGAGCGAAGTGCTATGCTACAAGGATGGTTTGGTGCTGTTTTTGCTATTAGTGCCGCTGTAGGACCGCTATTGGGCGGTGTTTTTACCGATCACGCTACTTGGCGTTGGGCCGTAAGTCATTAACACTTGATTAATGCAATTAATATTAATTTAACTATTATATATAGTTTTATATTAATTTACCCATTGGTATAATTTCATTACTTATTATCGTATTTGGTTTTAAAATGCCCCCCATTAAAGGATCAATGACGAGGAAATTGAAGCAAATCGACTACCCAGGTGCTGTCCTGTTACTTATTTCTATTGTTTCAGCATTACTCGCTATTGGCTGGGGCGGTAATGCCTATCCATGGGATTCGCCTGTGGTTATTAGTTTACTCTGTGTGGCCGTTGTTATCTGTGGTGCCTTTATATGGGTCGAGGGTCACTACGCTAAGGAACCATTTATTCCCGGCCATATTCTAAAGTCACGTAGCGTTGCTCTTAGTATGTTGACCTCTTTTCTTGGCGGTTGGGTTATATTTACATTAGTCTACTATTTCCCCCTATTCTATCAGGTAGCGTATGGATAGACACCACCTTTACTATTCATTAATTAGCTAACAAAACTTTATTACTATTACTATTACTACTATTTAGCTTGTACGCAACAAAACAGCCACTGAAGCTGGTCTTATGCTTATACCGTTAATGATTACCTGCTGTATTAGTACTGGCTTATCCACAGTAATTATTGGCCGATTATCTGCCTGGTCCTATCCCGTCATCCTTGCAAGTGGCTTCACCTTAACTATTATCGCCCTTGGACTAGGTGTGACCTTTTGGGAAACATCGCATTTAGCCGCCGAAGTTATCATTTTAATGGTGGCCGGTGCAGGATTAGGCGCTGTCTGGCAAACCGTATTTCTATCCGCTCAAGCATCAAGTCAAAATAAAGGTAAGTCATATCCATACAAAAATGACCGTTACTAATTTCTTCTTGTTCTTTAGATATTGCGGTATCGACAATGCTTTGTTCATTTTTCCAAATGATGGGGGCCACTATTGGATTGGCCGTTTCTGGCTCAGTATTCAATAATGCTATGGCCAAAGACGCACCAGATACAAGTGTATGGTCAACTGCTGCTGTAAGTCACATTAAATTCAATCCTATTTCTATGACTAATTTCTAATTTTTAATCTATTATTATTATTATTTAGGGTGGTCATGGTGTTTCAGGCTCATTGGATGGCATACACGAATTACCTCAAGATATTCAAGCTCAAGTAATTCACAGCATTGTTAAAGCATTCCATGTTCTGTTTATTTCCTTAATACCACCCACTGCTATTGCCGCCATTGTAGGCGGACTAGTTCGACCACGTCGTTGGTCCGAGGTACAGGCTGAAGTAGGCCCTACTGGTGGCCACTAAAGTTATATAAGCATTTAATAAAGTTTATTATGGCAATACATTATTTCATATCATTGGCAAGATCAAACAGATCACCACGACGTTTTCGAGTAGTTCTTTGTCCAGCTATACGTAGTTTTAACTGGTTAATAGGCATATCATCATCGTCAGAGGAGGAAGAGTCGCTTGATGTATCTGATTCACTATTGGATTGGTCGTTGTTAGGCGCTGCTTCTTCCATCTCTTCGTCGTCGTCCTCTTCTTCTTCGTCAGATGAAGGCAAAGCTGTATTGATAGTCTTATCTTTTGTTATCGCTTTACTATGGCCTGGTTCACTATTCAATGTATTTGTACGAGTAGTCAATGGATTATATTGCCCTGATGATACCATTTGACTAAGTGTAGTTACTGCTCGTCGTGGCTTAATACTGTTATAATTAGTCGATGCCATAATCACTAGAGCATCAGCAGCCAGTGCAATACGGGCTCTTCTATCTTGATCAACATGTTCATTTAAACTACCATCTTCAGTGTTCTTCTTAGTAGATGTCATAGACTTGTGTGCTGTATTTGAATCATCTATTAGTGCATTTAATGGACCAATGTCGCTCTTTTCGTCACTTTCTTCATCACTGCTACTGTCGCTACTGTCGCTACTATTACTACTACACCATCGCTACTACTCGCTACAGTCTCATTTGTTGATGTTATTAATTTACTTTTAGCTTTAATGTCGTACTACTATCTGTGTGTATTGACTTTCTAATCCTATGTTATTTTCTTGTTTAATTTCATCACTGCTGTTATCACTACTGCTATCGTTGTTATTAGTGTTTGAATTGGTTGATACAGTTAATAGTTCAAGTGCAGCATCTTGGTCTACAGTATTGGATTCAATTATTGTGGCTGTGGAAGGGTTTATAGAACTAGTAGATATTGCTGTCTACAGTTTATTAATAACTGTCAAACTAATATCAATAAATACGTACTTTTTCATTCTGTTCTAATTTTACTTCTTTGATTACTTTTGATTTTGATTTTGATACTGACTGCATTTCGATATCTGAATCAGTTAACATCTATATTACTGATTAATAATTATTTTTTATCTTTGTATTCTTAATTACCTTAACTCGTTGCTGTTGTTTGTTTCTCCTTCTTTTTGTTCTTTTTGCTTTTTTCTTTTTATTGCTCTAATTATTGTTACTATTATTAGTACACTAATTATTTAATCTACACTAATCATTACCTTATCCTGATCATGTGCTATGGTGGATTCAAGTGATGGTTGATCTAAATTACTAACTTCAAAACTCTGAATAATATAGAATTAAGATATATTTTATTACAATTATGAATGACTTACCATATCATTACTGGATTGATCGTTAACCTCGTACTTTCATCCGCTGTATCTGTTTTATTTTTATTTTTACGTTTTTGTTTCTATTATTGATTGTTAGTCGTTGGTAGATATTATAGTTATGACTTACCTTTGATACGTGTGCTGCAGGTGAATTGCTTTGCCTTGAATTAGCTTGTTTAGCCGCTTTCTTGCTGGAGCTCTTTGAAGGCTTTAATATAATTCATATAACACATATATTAAATAGTTAGTTAATACTAATTAGTATTCATAAACAATCCACAGTCTACCTTGCCATCAATTTGATTATGTTTTCGTTTTGATTTAGATAAAGTTGACGACTTTTTTACACTTGATGTCTGTTTCTTATTGACATCGTTGACAAAACGAGCAAATGCTTGTTTATGACCAGGCGGTAACTGATGATTGTTGTAACGTTCGATTAACTTGAAATCGCATCGTTTATCGGATAAATTGACATTCATTGCAGTAATGGCTGTTTGCGTGTCATAGCCAGCTTTAAAGCAAGCATGAAGAAATGAGTCGGGCACCGTATCCTTACAAAATTCTTTTAATTTCTTAAAACGAGCCTCATCGGCTGCTGTGTACGGCACATTATCATTGCTGCCATTAGATTGATTTGCTCGTTTAGGCGTCCATATTAATGGTTTTGTCATAGTTGGTAATACTATTGGGGTAGGTGATTTTGTCGTGTCTGGACTAGTCCAACTAGGCGTTAAAATACTCGATAGCCGTCGTTTCTTGCTATCACTCGCCGTATCTTCTTTAAACTTTTCTTCTCGTTCCATAACAGCGGTAACCATTACGAATAATAGCAATGATAGCAATAATAAGATCAATAAAGAGTAATTGGCACTATGTCAATAGGTATTTTGAAAAAGTCTATTTATTTTATCGATAAAAATAAAAATAAAATAATTTGACTCGAATTGATTTGTATTAATCCAGTTTGATTTATTGATGAATACTCATAAAGCGGTGATTGTAGTTGTAGATCATAGTTGTAGTTGTAGTAGCAACTATAGGTAATAACAAGCAGATAACTAGCCTTCACTATAAACCCGATCCTTTTCTTTAACAACAACACCATCTTTATTCTATTGTCGTGCTTTTGTCATCCATGCCTGAACAACAAATCAATACACCTTATCCGGTGATTGACACCGATCCAACATTCGGGGTTGTATGTCGTTCTTTCCGTCTAAGCGATTATGCTTATTGGTCGCTTAGTATACTTGGATTTCCAAGTGCTTTAGTCTTTTTGGGTAAGCTATGATTAAATGGAGTATTAATGGCTAGTCTGCGTCATGATTATATGGATTAGCGATATAATCAATATACTTCCTAGAATCATAGCTGTAACAGCTATAGGAGGAGTAGTAGATAGATATATTAATATAGAACGCGTCAGCTGTTAAAGTATACATTAGTAGTCTATTAATATTTATTTATTTAATTAATAATATAGAAAGAATTAATCCAACACCACCCATGCCACGTGGTATGGCACCAGCGCTTCGTGTTGCTGGTGTACTTGGTGCTTTAGGTGGTTTTCTACTTGCTTATCAACGTTCTAGCTGTAAGTGAACTAGTTAAATTATAATAATTATAATATTAATTAATTAATTAATTAATATAATAGTAAGATTCTGGGGCTGGACAGAAAATGAACGAGAGGCCATTTGTACCGTGAATATATGCAAAAAAGAATACGTGATGGAAAACAAGCTCATGGTGATTCAATGCTAAGTGAACATTTACAAACAATGGCAGCTAGTAACTCGCAATATGCTGCACTTAAATTTGGTAAGTTGTATTGATATTTGTATTAATAATTGTTGTGCTAACTTTACTATAATAATATTATATATACTATACTATATTATATGATAATTGTAGATGCATTCCATGGTTTAATTTTGTGAATCATAAATATCATGGTCCTAACCAGGAACAGTCAGCTGCGGAACAAGTGCCATTATCGAATGAATCATCGCAAAAGCACGATTAAATACCAACTATTTGATATCTGAAATATAACATCTACCATCATGTTGTTTCTCTTTTCATAATGATAATACTCGAGTGTTTAACAAGTAATAATAATGAATATATTATTATCTGTGTGTATGTATGTATGTATGTGTATGTGTGTAAATATATATATAAATATCTCTTTATAATCCATCTTAATAAACAAATTAAGATAAAAATAGAGATAAATAAGCGAAAGTGTGAAAGTGAATAGGAAATTGAAATAAAATGCAGCCGTAAAAGCTACCAAAATTCAAATAACATGAAAACAAAGAGCAGAAACGACTTAAATTGCTTGCTTGTGATACAATCTACGATTGCGCTATGAACACAACCATGGTCGTTAGTTAGATATGCTGCTTCTTACGTGATAATCGGCTATCTCAGTTACTTCGCTGGTGGCTGGGTGTTTACGTTGTGGTCGACGAAGATTGCCACTGACTGCTGTGTCAACTAATAGTGTATCTGCCTTGCTATTGCCATTACTATTATTGCCATTAGATGATAATTCTACATCATTTTCAACTGATAGTGTGGGGTCAGTCTGTAAATGTATTCTGTATCATCAAGTGCTCCATCGTTTCTTCTGTCATGAACTTGAGCCATTCTGGTTGATAGACTAGATGAAGCAGCCATTGCCTCTAATTCAGCCACCCGTTGTTCTAATTGTTCTTTTTCCTTTTCAAGCGTATTTACTTGCAGTGTAAGATCGTTAATTGCTTGGTCAGTAAGTAGTTTCTCCAGTGTCCATTTCTCAATATTTGTCGTAGAGGTCTCCTTTAATTGTTCGATATACTCGGCAGCTCGAGCTAGAATGGATCCTTTTGCTCGTTCACAGCCAGGAACAATTTTTGCCAAAGCGGTAATACCTTCGTTGATTGCTTCTCTCCTACGACGTTCCACCTCTTTGTGATTCTCTCGACGCACTCGATGCCAATCTGCAGAGCCCACTGGTGGCTTAGGACTAGGCGATACGGCAGCTGGTCTATATTTCATTCATCCATTCATTATTAATATTATATAATTTAAATAAATAGTTTTTGTGTAAATACTTACCCACGTCGTCCATTGCGTCGACGTTGTGTATATTCTATAATAGCTGGATCTCCGTGAAGATCAGCTACCTCCCCTTGTAATGCAACAGATGGATCCATACCATGCAATTCAGAGGAGGTATGATGCATAATATGATGTATTCCAGCTAGTTGTCCATTATCATGCTGTGAATGTTGATGTTGTTGCTGTTGCTGTTGCTGTTGTTGTCTATGGTGTTGTTCAGATAACAAGGCAGCTTGTGCAGCATGCGATTCTGCAACCTATAGCGTGTATTAGCCTATCTGTTTACTAATAGTGCTGTTCACACTCACCATAGCACTAGAGGCGACCGACATTGTGTATTGTATCGACTAACAAACAAATCACAAGGTTTTGTGCGCGTAATTGCCAATTATAAAGGTAATACGCCAAGATCCCACTGTGAAATACCAGCAAGCGCAATAATAAAAAAGCTGTTAAGATGAGAAGTAAAGAAAAGCGTTAATGTCAGAGTGGTACACACGCACACTAGAAGTTGTTTTCAAGCAAAAGAATAACAACACTATGTTGTTCAAATAATCAATAACAGCGAACAAAGATACAAGTTGTTGAAGTGGCGTTGGAACAGTGTGGTCACGTGTACTTCATGTACTGATAGACGCACCAACCTACTATATATCTTTCTTTCTTTCAGCGTTACTATCAGCTTAGACCACATGATGATCATGTGATATCAAGTAGTGTGAATAATAAAATGATTTGATACAATTAGAACTTAATTAGTTCTAATTAGTAATTTAATGAATAGGTGGCAGTCGAGATGAATAGAAGGATAGTTAGTTTATCGATATATTTTGCCACAATGAGCAACACTAAAGCTGATTTGAAGCGAGCGAAAGAGGCGATGGCGCTAAGCGATACCAGGATGCGCTAAGAATCTGCGAGAGTATACTGCTTTTTGAATCGCTTAATATTAACGCGTAAGTAGAGTGACGTATTAATTCGTCAATTCCGATTCTTGTCTAAACACAAGGCGATAGACGTGTTATGGCCGGTGCAGCACTATTTCAACTAGGCCGGTATGAATCATGCGAGGAGACATTAAAGAGAGCACTTGATAGTCAACCAGATTCGGCAGTTGCCTGGCAAGTAAGTATTGATATAGATAGATGATTGTTTTGGTAACCAATATTTAATGTGTCAGGGACTAGTCAATTTGTATGAACGACAGGATAGACAAGAGGAACTTGCTAGTGCTTTGCAGAACTTAATAGAACTATATAACAAAAGGTAAAAGGTAACACGGTATTGTATGTATGGCTTGCTTATTACCAATATTGTCTGTATATGATAGTGGTAATGGTTCCCGTCTACTAGAACTACTTGATAAATTGCGTTTAATGCGTGAAAAGCAAGAAGATCCATTGTTGGTGGGTAGAAATTTGTTAAATAGTTATTTGGATTATGAACTAATTAAATATTGATTTAAAATATAAATTTATTTAAATATCGATCAGATGTTGGAAACATGGCAGCTTTATTTACCTGGCAGTCCGTATTGGTCAGCCATTGAAAATGTGACAGAAAAGCCATCACCACTAAAAGTATGGCGATCAATGATGGAAATACAAGAGGTGCAAGATAGAGCATTTATTACACGAGAAATAGAGACACGACGACGACGTCTTGGTGCCAATACATTAACACAGATTAAAGCACAAGTTATGACTGATATCCAATCAATGTCCAAGGTATGTTTTATTAACTAAAACTACACTTAGTTTAGTATAATTAATAGTAGTTTAGTTAGAGGAATACTATCGACAAGTATTAGCATTAGAACAAGATGATCAGAAAAAGATAAACGTTGAATCTGCTTATTTGGAGAGACTCGCCGATAGATTACCAATAACGCCAGCCAATGATAAAGAAAAAGTAAGCCATTGAAGTAACAGCTATTAATAATAATAATAATAATAATTAATATAAACACTATGTAATTAGATACGTCATGAATTAGATCAGTTAGTTAATCATATTGTAAAAGTGGCACCTACAACACGGGCACTTCAATTACTAATAGATAATGCAAATATTGACGATGTTGGTTAGTTGTATTAAACTTGATAGAAAGTAGGCTAATATATAAACATTAGGTGCTTATGATAGTCAATTATTACAACAATATACGGAATTAGACAATGATTCAGATATTAGTAAAGCTTATCAATGGTATTTAGACTGGATAGCTACAGATGAGATTACAGATGAATCATTTAAAGTAATAACAGTAGGTGCAATATTAATTAATAATATTTATTTATTTATAAGGCATAGTCTTTGGCAGAAAAGCTGTTTGAAGAGCATATTATGGTGGTGCATAGTTTCGTATGGGCTTGTTATTATTATGGTGATTACACTACTGGGAAAGATAAATGTGTAGAAGCACTTGCTATAATAGACCATTGCACAACTACTACTGGTCGTCCATTGAATTTGTAAGTTTATTAAAGTCATTGTTTATTAATTATTAACTGTAATCAAATTAGTGTCTATCGATCTATTCGCTTGTGTATGGCTCATTGCTTAAAAGAATTGGGTATTTACACGGGAACAGAAGCATTGGACATTTATCAAGAATTACTAGAAACAAAGCCGGATGATGTTGAATCACTTTTTGTGAGTATTAACGATATTATTTAATGTTACAAGTGTAATAATAGATGATGGATAGGGAAAAGGCTCAGTCTTGTTGCAGCAAAACCAGCTTAAAGAAGCATTGACTGCATTGGAAAAAGCAAATCAATTAGATCCAGATCGTATGGATATTCTTGTACAACTTGGTTGGACAATGCATCGTCTTGGCAATAGTCAGGAGGGTATTCAGTACTTATTGACAGCTATTGAGGCTGATCCTCAGGCACGTTCCCATTTCTTTTAGGCAAGATCTATTGGGAATTACAAGGTAAATTAGTATAGATTAAATAGAGATTAAAGCTTAAATATTTGTATTATAGATGAGCATCGAACGGATAAGCAATATGCGTATACACAGTTTATACAAGCGGCTCAGTTAGGCATTTCCAATGCTTTTACGTATTTGGGTCACTATTACCGCACCATTGAATTGGATGAATCACGAGCAATTAAATGCTATCAAAAAGCATATACAATGGATCCAGAGGATCTAGAAGCAGCCCGATATCTTTCTGCGCATCTACTCACTACTGAACAGACCGATGCGGCCGAAGCGTTACTTCGTCATCTTACTCAGCTATCTGTTCGGGCCGGCTGGATATGGCGTCGATTGGGTATGCTAGAATTGGTAGGCATTCATAATATATGCTTTCAAGTGTCTAATTCATTATAGCAATCGGCCAGAAGTACAGAGGCTATCAATAGTTTCCAACGGGCACTTCGTGACGATAGTAACGACGCTGCTTCTTGGGAAGGTTTAGGCGAGGCCTATATGCGACAGGGCCGCTACACAGCATCGGTAAAAGCGTATAAACGAGCAGTTGATCTTGATGTTACAGCTATGCCAGCACTACTAGGCATGGCTGAAGTTTACATTAAACTGGGATTGCATGCCGATGCCATTGTTTGTTACAAACAAGCATTGGATGGCGAGAAGAAAACGGCTACGACAGAAAGGGATAGATTAAATGAACGTAAACTACTGCCAGCTTGGGTTGGGTTGGCCGATGCTTATGCGGTGGCATCGCGTGATCATTGGTCAAGTGGATTCTATGGAAGGGCAGCAGAGGATTGTCAACAGGCATTAGGTGCACTTTCTATTGCTGCCAAGCTAGCGACATCTCGACAACGACTTGGCTGTATTTGGAAGACTGCCGGTGATGTTTGTTTATTAGGTGAAAAACTAAGTGTTTATACATCGTCATTTTCATCGGAAACATTACAACAATTGTGGATAAGCATGAAGGCACAGCCAACTAATTTACAGACATGGACACTGGAACAATTAAATACGGCAACTGTTGATATTGATGATGGATTAGAAGTATGGCAATGGCACGATACGGCATCATTTCGTTCGGCTATAACACAAATGGCCATTTTATCTTACACGCATGCCATGCAAGACTGGAACGATACCGAACTGTGCAACGATTTATCATTGGCGTTTTATCGTCTACACTTTTTATTAGGACGATCAGAGCATTTGTTAAAGGCGGCTATTGATTGTGCTCGATCCGGTATAAGGCATAAAGCAGATAGTGCATGTCTATGGAATCTACTAGGTGTTTACATGATGCGTATCGATGCACGAATAAGTCAACATGCATTCATTCAAGCTATTCGACTTGACGATAAGGTAAAAGCGCTACAATGGGAATAGTAATTATGAAAGCAAGCTAATCGATAATACTAGGATCCACGGCCATGGACAAACTACGGCTATTTGTGTTTATATCAATCGGATGTGGATCTAGCGAAAGAGGCATTTACCACGGCACAAACACTCGATCCGGAGTGTGTGTCGGCCTGGATTGGACGTGCTTTATTGGTGCAGTCAGATAATACTACAGAAAGTCTAAGGCTATTTGAACATGCTTTAGATTTGGCGGGTGGTATAAGTGTAAGTAGATACAGTTTTAATAATTAATGCTAATTATTGTAATAGGCTGAAGCGGTTCATGGTTTATCGCGTGAATGGTTAAAATCAGACACCAATACTACATCAAATCCATTATTTGCATTACGTAAACATCTGGAAGGCCAACCTGATGATACGGCAGCATGGAATTTGTACACTCTTTTACTAGAATGGTCTCAATTGCATGATCGGGCACTTTTAGCAAATGATACGGCTATCACCACTATATCATCTTCTTTATCAGCTGAGGATAAATCAGCTACCGACAAGACATCGATAGTTGATGCTAAACATATACAGCATGCATTACAATGTAATCGGGCTCGTCTACTAAGTGCTTTGCACCGGTTCCCTGAGGCTTTAAATGTATTATCCAGTTAGATAGTATTGATAAGGACGGATCAGATACAACGGCTATTGGATCGGTTGTACGGGGAATAACTCAGTTCTTCTGTAACAAGTTAGAGGACAGCCTAAGTGCTTTTGAAAAAGCATTAACACTAGCTGCAAATCATGAGACACAACGAGCTCAAGTTGTGTTATGGCTAGCACAGGTACTTTGGGCACTAGGCACGCCAGAACACCAGGAACTGGCTAAACAGCAACTGTTTAGTATGTAAGTTTTAATTTATTTTAACTATAATTGTCGGCTTTAATGCAATGCTATAGTTTGGGTGAAAATACCAATTTGGACGCCATTACTTGCCTATTCGTCATTGGCCTAGTGAGTGACGACGCTACATTAGCTACGACAGCACTAGGAGAGCTTGTAAGGCTGCCAATCGATACTATAGGTAAGTTTAGCTTTTTTCTATTTTTAATTATGTTAACAAAAATCTAGATGAACTAGATACTTTAGCTATTGCGGATTATCTTAAAAGTCGATTTGCCATCATTCAGGTAAGTGATATATACGGCACTATTGCTATTCCTAATGGCTAGCGATAGGGAAGTACAGAATTAGCACGCCGTGCTCTGGCCAAATCAATTCATCGTCATCCAGGCACAGCAGTATTCTGGGCACGTCTTCACGCTTTACTGGCTGAATTTGAGATTACATCGATTGAGGCACGTCGATCGGTAGCCGATATACTTACAACGTTTCCTGTCCTACCGGCAGCGCCTGGTGTATCCTCCAATACTGACATAGCGTGTGCTTTTAGTATACCTGATATTAAAACTGCAAGTACCAACGAGGATGGTCGCGCACGCCGAGAATTACAACGAGCATTGTTTAAATCACCATGGTTGCTTAATTCGGTGCTAACCACCTAGGTGGACCATTTATATTATTTAATAAACAATAAATCCATAGCAATAAATGATATCAAATAATAATAATACATTTGGAATCAACAAACGATATTATGTTGTAATTAAAATGTTTGGTTAAAGCTAATACTTTTATATTTATTGCAATTCAAGTAGACTACGTGAGTCGGCAAGCATTATTTCAAATGCTTTATAAACACCATCTACCAGTTGGCGTGCCTGATCTGGATACTCTGGTGCATCGTCGGCCAGTGCACTAAATACAACATTTCCGTTATATGAAGAAATACCCATACTTACTGCGCCATTTCCAATGGCCGGCGGATATAAAGCGTACGATATAACTTTATGTTGTTCATTTTTATCGCCAATATACAGTGGTGTCGTTGGACCAGGAATATTTGTCAAGATACCGTGTCGATTAAGAACAGCTTTGCCAATACTAAATAAATAAGTTTTATGTATATATATATATGTATATTGCCAATCTATTTCTATATAACTTACTATGCTGATGGTAAATAGCTGATACGTAACTTGGTAAGCACCGAAGCAAGTAGCTTTAGTCCAAGAGCAATTTTTGTCAGTTTTACACGGGACATATGCTTATGAGCATTCTGAATGGCCAGTGCGGTAGACGCGGTCGATGGTAAAAAGGAAGCAGTAGAAATTCAACACTAGCGAGATTTTCAAATCGATTATCATTAGGTGCACGAAATCCGATTGGAATAATCAAGTTAAGCAGAGTATCGCGATAATGGTTTCGTACGACTTGATCATCCGTATTTTGATCAAGTAAATCTAAATAGGCGGTAAAGGAGCGTTAACACATGCCAAAATAATATCGTTCAGCGTGGCGCCTGGATTCGCCGTTCTAATAAGTTTGATATTGTCCATGGAGATAGCTTTTGACCATGCGACGCGTTTTGGCCGCATTTCCGCCTGATAATAGCGGAAACTGTGTCGACTGAAACAAATCTGACGTAACAACATTATGGTAGAATACCATAGTTCTAACAGAAAATAGCCAAATAGCAGCAATGCATGCGATAATTGCGAGTATATTATTGCTGAAAAATGCACTATTGCTGCGGTACATTGAGTCCAATAGTCAATTGGATAGCTTTCTTTGTTTTCTTGTAATAAAGGCTCAGTGTTTAAAGTGGATAAAGTAGCACTGGACTGCTTCAATGTTGGTGAAGCAGTTTGACTATTGCCATTTGACATTAACGATATAAGAGCATGGGCAAAACCTTGGCCATCCGCCATACAATGATGTGCAACTAAGCCGATTATTGAACGATTGTTCGATACATTGCGTATCAATAGTAGACGCCATAGAGGTAGATTTGCATTAAAAGGTTCAGCAATAAATCTACTTAGTTTATCTTCAATTAATTGGTGTTCATTAGCTTCATCACCAATTGGATCAATACTGCTAGAGGCATAGTTGGCGTTTAGTTGAGTGACAAAAAAGTTATCCTTAGCAGTCCATGAACATGCAAGCGATTTGCTTTTTTCATTATGTCCGACCAGGTTTGTAATTGTATCTGCATTCATATTTTGCCAACGAGACCTTTTCCAAAATGTTCCGAAATACATCGCATTCGAAATTTTGGCTGTTCTTTGCATAATCTTTCTAATAGAGCAAGCATAGTATCTGGTTGAACATCTCCTTCGACCGATATAATCGAAGATACACCACAGTTGCGTTCAGGATTTTCAAGCTGTATAAATACATTGTCGACATATGATAAGTGTGCATCTAGCATGGGAGCTGTCTCTTGGTGGCTACTTTTTAATGAATGGTTTGTAGAGCTGTCGAATGATAATTTGGATTTATCTTTTCTAAGTTCCCGAATGCCATTATTAATACCGGCAACGTCGGGACACTTATCTATCAACTGAACTGACATGTTTTAATCAAAAATTACAGTTGCACCAGAAATTAACAAACCACGATTAATAAAAGCTGTTGGAAATAAAAAACTTCAATGTAAGACTAGTATAAATGATAATTGTTGCACACGACTGAATAAACAGCTCTAATATAAGACAATACAAGGGCGAAGTATGAGTTGCATCGCGTGACAAAAGCTGAGACTGCAGTATGAAAAGTCGCATGTTAGTGCATGTGGCACACGATAGCCAATTATCACCAATGGTGCCAGTCATGCCATACGGTTTTCGTGTACGCTATGGCCTACGTATTTATAGTTTAATAGAATATATTTGCAGTTATGTTTTTTAAATTGGGGCATTATAATGTGCCAAAATCATAAAATACATGAATTATAGTTACTACTATTCAGCACACATGCACTGCAAGTAAATATTGGAATACATTTACTATTAGCGACTCATCATTTAAAATATTAAATATAAAAATACAACAGTATTGCCTATGCATTGTTGATATTATGAATTTACGTACAATTATAAACATTTGATTTTGATTATATTTATGATTTATACGTGTTAGAGAATACATTGTTTAAGTTTGTTTAGTAACCAAAAATACAATTGTTTATTTTTTGGTATAACTCATAAATAATCTTGTATCTAAGCTTATAATTATCATCTACTAAAGTAAAAATACAAATAATGCAAAACATTATAACAAAATAGTTTGGATAATTCATTGTCGTTTGGATGTACTATGTGCATAATATTTACAATAAAGAAAGAGGTTGTGTACATTCCAATATGCATATAAGCTTTAAGATAGTATTTGCATAATAATATCCAATATTGGTTGACCCCTCCTCACCCGCACCTCCTCTTGTTGGATTCCCCTAATATGTTAGTTAAAGCATAACAATGCATCCCTTTTTTGACTTATAAAAACATGCAGTCTATAAAGCTTGCATGCTTTTGTATCTATTATTTATAAACAATTGATAGTGTCGTTATTGTTGTTTTGTAGTTAATTACACTTGTTATTAATCTGCTGCTTAAATATGATTGTGTCCAGCAAGAAATATGGCTATCGCCCAACAGTAATCATGCGAAACAGATATATCGTCTAAATCATGCCGACCACTTTCCAATACCAATGTATCCACACCAGTTCTTTTTTTATAAAAACCACGATCATGCATCCGATTTTATGCCAACTGATCGGCTAATTCAAGGTCTCAAAAAAACGCTACTAAACTATCCCATTCTTTATGGACATTTGAAGCTTCGTGATGACGGAGAATTCGAGGTGCAACCTTCAACCAAGGGTGTACTTTTTACTGAGGCTTTTTCTGGTGATGATATTTCGATATTTGAACCGGATTGGCCACAACATACTATAACAAACGATTTACAAGCCATTCAAGGGCCTCAATCTGAGAAACAGCCCATACTTGGTGTGAAAGTAACTCGCTATGCCAACAACTCTGGCGTGGCGGTAAGCGTCGCCTGCCATCATTATGTTGCCGATGGACTTGCTTCTATGCTTTTTATTAAAGATTGGGCGGCATTTGTGCGTGGTAAAAATCCGCCATTGCCTACAGGCGATCGTCGACTACTAATGCTTGACCCAAAACCCACTGAATTGCAGCAACAGGAAGAGCGCAGAAAAGAAGTGCATTGTGCACTTCAATCAGCAAGAAATCAGCTAAAGAAGGATTATTTTTCAATTTACGCCAGAAAATCTTGCAGCATTAAAAGAAGATGCTATTGAATCACTTACCGCTGAAGAAAGAAACAAATATTGGTTATCAACTATGGATGCCGTTGTTGCATTATCTTTGCGCGCCATTACAAGAGCACGAAAAATAAGTGCTGATCAGTTATTAATCGAACAGGCTGCTATTAACATGCGTTCCTGTTTTCCAGGCATACCAGACAACTATTTTGGAAATGCATTATATCATTCCAAGATCTTCATAACGGCCGGAGAAATGACCCGCTGCTCATTAGGCAGCTTAGCAATAAAAAACCGCCAAGCAATCTTGTCGCCAAATCCAGTACAAAAGAACAATGGCTTAGTGAAGCAGAAATTACTGGACAGCAACATTGACCGAAAGACTTGCTAACTGGGATCCGTACGCAGACTATGCAATACAGATTGGTCAAAGTTTGGCTATTATGAAAAGATTTCGGCTATGGGATACCCACTCGTTGCAGATGTTTTATGAGTTCAGCCGTAGCTCTAGTATGTATTCTTGATATGCCACCATTCCAAAACTTCAGCGCGGTTTTGAAGTTTGTATTAGCATCGACAAAAATTGCTATGAACGACTAATCCACGATGAAGAGTTGGCAAATTACAGTCGAGTTATTGGTTGATGTTTTGCCTATATGTATTCAATTAATTTCTTTTTATGCTTTATTACTCAAGTCACCATTGATGGCTACACAACACGCATTATGCTATGCTGTTGCAAAACAGAGTATGAAATAAATAAATATTTGGTTAATACAATAGAGTAAAGCATAATGGCTGTTATTATTATTATTATAATAATAATTTAAGTACTTAATGATTAATTAATTAATTAGATGTGATGCTCAATCTATAGAATGATTATTATGGTAGAAAAGAAAGGGTATCAGTAAGAATATTAGATATTTAAGTTTGATGTTCAGCCAAGTGTTTGTTGAATTAAATTCGTATATTCCAGTATAGATTTGTTATCCGAGTAAGCTGAAAGTGTCATTTTTTGATCAAACCTCAATTACTGTTAGCATAGCCGGTGAGTTTTTGCATACAAAAATCTCACCTGTGTAACAATAATAAACGTGGAATTTATCCGATAAATATTGCTTACCAAAATAAAGAAGCTGGCCTTATTTTCTCACATGTCAAATAGCTTTTGGCCTGTTTTTCGTTACCGAGTAAATCTATAAGTCACCCCACTATTTGCTGCTTTTCCTCTTCGTCGTTTAACCAGCTTCTACTTTTATTGCAATTTAACGCTAGCTATTCACAAATATGACGGTTCCAGTTTCTGAAGACAAAGTTGTGACAAATAATGCTTCTCTTAAGGGTACAAAAGCCAACACCAATGCAAACCCGGCTGTGTTGTCGGTAATGAACATTCGTGACGCCGTGGCCAGTATTGTTTTTATTGCGTCGTTTATTATTCCATTTATGCTTTATGCACCAGTTGTCTGGCCCTGGCTAGCAAAGTATGCCGACTTCAATATATTCCTTCTGGGGTCATTTGGTCTTACCACAACTGTTTTCTGGTCCTATGCTTCTTTATTGCCATACTTGACCTGCTTCATATTCCCGTGGCTTTCTGGCGCTACCGAGTCCAACCTTCAAAAATGCCCGTCAAAGCCTGGTACATCAAGGCTGGTAAACAAGCCCTTTTCAACTGGATATTCGTCAATTTTCCTACCGGCTTAACTGCCTATTGTATTATCGCCTATGGTCAACAGCGCTCCATTACTACAGAACCACTGCCTACACTTAGCACGCTATTGCTACATTTAGCTGCATTTGCGGTTGTGGAAGAAATTGGCTTCTACTACAGTCATCGTCTGTTCCACCATCCTCGCATTTACAAATATATACATAAGCGACATCACGAGTTCACTGCACCAATCGGAATAGCTGGTAAGAAGTTTATAATACATTATTTAACACTATCTCATTAATCAATAGCAATTTACGCACATCCAATTGAGCACCTGTTTGCTAATCTACTTCCTTTGTTTGCCGGCCCTATTATAATGCAGTCTCATGTCATGGTATTCTGGCTATGGCTGTGTATCGGTAATAGGATAGCATATTTATTCAGTATAACTTAGTTAACGTCGTTATTGTACAATAGGCTTGGTTAATACCATCAATTCGCACTGTGGATTTGCACTTCCATTCATGCCCTCACCACTGGACCATGACTATCACCATCAAGTGTTCAATGCAAATTATGGTGTACTTGGTGTGCTTGATACATTGCACAATACTCGTGGTGGATTTGAGGCATGGCGTAGCTCGTGGCGTCCAGAAGACTCGGAAGAACAGGATGAATCATCAAATAACACTCATACATCTATGAAACAAGACTAGCCGATTCATAAATATCAAGAATGTTAAATTTTATTTTAATAAATAACACACTATATCAGTATAAAAGAGCAGTACGACTATATTAATATTGGTTTATATTATGATTTGTTAATGAGTACTTTAGAAGTGAAGCAGAATAATGGCTTTTCATCAAAGTTTTTCCCGTTAACAAGCAGAGTAGCGTGAATGCCTCCAATTGGGCTATAAGGCACATTGACATCCAACGACAAATCATGTTCACCAGGCTTAATAGGACAAATCAAGCCCGACTTTTTTGCCTCCTCACAAACATCTAAAGTCATCGTGTGTTTATACCAGCCAATCTGAGCTGTAACTTCCACGGTGGCTCCTTGCATAATAGGTTCATTAAGCTGGCCATTTACCGTGACCTTAAGACCACTACCGGCAACAATTGGATATGGCTTCAGTCGTATAAAATTAGGATTGATAAGAAATGGCGCTACTAATGGACAGGCCTTAAAACGCAGAGTACCATCTGGGTTTAAAGCCGAGTGCTGGCCATCAAAAAAGCTGGTACCAAAAAGTCCAGCATCTACAACATATTGCTGAATGTCAAGTAATACAGCCACGGTACTAACAGTGGTAAAAATTCTAAGTTTCATGATGGTCGTTCTTGTACTAAGTAAAAGTAAAAGTTAGAAATAAAATAAAAAGCAAAATGTTAATGATTTACAAAAATCAATTTCCAAACATTGATATTTTAATGCATGTTAAACATGACCAAATTAGATTTTAAAATTAGATTTATTGCGCATTAATGACAAAATCTAGTAGTTGTATACGATTGTGAGACGACATCACGTTTATTCGATAGATTTATGGCGTGCAGCACGTGCAAACCAGATTTAAGAAATGCTTACATCGGTGTTGAAACAGAACAACTCAGAACCGTCCGGTGCTTTACCCGATACGGTAAGTTTTGCATTGATGTTAGAAATTGGAAGTCTTGGAATATCAGCGGACACAGAAAGCGTCAATGGGCCTGGTGTGATGGGACAGGAAAGATTGACGGCAGTAGCAGCATTGCAGAGATCGGCATCAAAGCTCTTGGTAAATAGACCAACCTTTGCTGTGATGCGCACCTTGGAGCCTTTTGGAATGGGAGAGTTGACCTGGCCGTTTAGGAGAGCACTGAGTGGAGCACCGCCGCGTATTGGCAGCGGATCAACATTTAGCTGATCAACGGTAAACGCATAGTTGGCATTTGGATCGCATTTACGATATGGTAGTGCCGTGGCAGCAGTAACAGTCCGACCATGTGGAACAATCCCTGCTATGGCGGTTGGTGTGGCCGTGCTGGTAGCCACCAACATCAAAAGCCCAAATAATCCTTTGTATAAATGCATGATATAGCTATAAGCAAATTTAGATTATGGTAGAATGTATATGATTTGCAATATTTATTAAAGTCAATGATATGTGTTTAATCTACGACTATTTATACGTATGCTCAATATCTTAACAAACATCTCCTTAGTTGATAATTAGTGGAGACATGTGTATGTGGGCTTGGTTTATTGTTTTACAGTACTCCCTTTGCTACTGATAAAGGGGCATTGTTGATAAAGTTAGTTACATAAGAGGGGTGGTTTATTAATTAATGCTTATTGATCTCAAGAATATGCAGGGCGTCTATCGTCATAGTACGCGGGGTTATTATTCTACCCGATTGCTACTTTAGCATGTAAATTAAAGTGCGTTTTCAAGCAAGGGGCAATCGGGCCGGGTGCCCCAGTAATCAAGTTTAATATTGTTATTGGTAAAAGCAAAGAAAATTATTAAACTAGCGATAGCAACTCCAGCATCAAGACTGGCCGACAATATGTAGTTGTAGCGTTCCCACCAGCTACGACGATAGCGCAGCGTAAGCCAAGAAGCCAGCGCAACGGTAAACCAGGCTGGATATGAGCCAGGATAAGCAGGCGGCATATTGGCAGTGCTGGCCAGTAGCACAGGAATGTTGACATTATCAAGCCATGTATTGGGATATCGTCGTGCCAATAGCCAGAAGGGCAGCGGCAACAGCAGGCCAAGTAGAAACCACCATATCAGCCCGGAGTAGTAGCCTTCCGTGCCAAACATCCGCTGTGGGCCAATAACGCCCCACACAACGGATGTATTAAAGAAAACGTGTGCAGTTCGACAATACCACGCTTCGGTTCGACAAATATCCGGCATGATGGAAAACATCATATAGGCTGCAAGTACATTGACAGTGCCTGCAATCAAACTTCCCGTTAATTGCGCAATGAACATATGTCGTGGAGGCACCTTGATGTAATGGCCAAGTTTTAAATCACCAAGAAAAACAATAGCCTGTGCCATACCAATGTAGCCATAAGTTTTAAACGTGACATTGGCAATTGGTTTGCCAGGCATGATAAATCCAATAACCAGCTCTGTAATAATTTCTAATGATGGTCGAATATTGGAAACGGCAGTGATAATACCAATGGGCAAAAGAAAACACGCGGCAATGGCAATGGCAAGTAATACGCCCCACCATGGTAGTTCAGTTTCGTAATATTCGCTAGCAAAGATGCCTAGAATGCCACTTATTCCAAGAACTGATAGATACCACCATTGCGGCACAGCAGGATAACGATCCATTAGCTTTGCGTGGATATCGTCATTTGCTGTCATTGCATCACGAAAACGACCTATGATTTCGCGTCCGTGATAAAGAGCAACGTGCACCAATAAAGCTGATAAGGCGGCGAATCCAACGCCATAGGCAACAGCAAACATAAATGTCATTCGAGGCGGTCCTACTTGCGCGTATTTTTTCTCGTCAAGCGAAAGATTGTGATTTAACAAATCGAGAACCGGGTAAGCTTCGCCACTAGCTGTGTAAAGTGATGATCCAAAGAATGCATATTTACGCGCCTCCCAAATGTCTCCCCAATAGCCGATGGGTGCCAGTATCCACGCTATTATGATAAACCGACAAATGTGTTTGCCGCCGCCCAGAATGGTGTCGTTAGCGGAGACGAGAGACTACTGGTGATGCCGTTCCAATCGAGCGTAAAGCTGAATACACCCATGCCTTTGGTGAACGATCCAACTTGGTTAGCTACCAGATTGTTTGGCATAATCAGGCAAAGCAAAGATATGGTAGAGAGAAACGGCGCAATAAAGCCCGGTAAGAAATAATAAACACCGCTAATTAAGGTGGCCATTAAGAAAAAGCGCATTCGTGTTGGATTGCCCGTATCTTCTTTCTCGTGTAGCGTGCGAAACATAGCTACACACATTAAATTAAAAGGCCAAATCATGGCAGCTGGACGAACAAGATGTCGATAGCACATACCAGCCAGCCCATAGCCAATGCATTGCGTTGTTAATACCAATAAAATTGAACCAATAATTGGAGTGCTTTTTCCATAAAATATATGTTTAATTACGACAATATCCACAGCATAAGCTACATAGGTGGCTGCACCCGTGCATACTGAAAGTAGCGTGTGTTCTTTAATGTTGAACGGGCCTGGATTTAACGAGAAGCTCAGAGGGCCAATGTGAACTATTCGGCTGGGCAGTGTGCGTTCCAATAATTGCCAAGCGGGAAGACACTTAGCTGCATTATCATGCCACCAATGCCAACCGACAAAGTCCTGAACCAAAATACTTGATTAAAAAGAGATACGATAATGGTTAATGGAATTGCAAGCACCCAAAAGCGGAATGTAAGTGATGGTAGCGTGGGGTCATCCTTGTTGCTTACTGTTGCGCAAACACTTTCATATGGCGAATTCTCATCCGAAGTAATATCTTTATCGCTTTCAATGTCACTGATGCTATTTGAATCGTGATTATCTAATATACTTTTCTCTTCGCCCCCACTCGAGTTTATGACATCCAGCTCTGAACCCTCCTGCTCTTTTGGAGTACCAGGTTCTGGTACTGTACAAACAGAAGTGTATTTAGCTTCAGACATTATAGCAAATAGCGTTAAAACAAATAAAAAGTAAAAAGAAGCACAACAAACCAAGGCGAAGGAAGTAACGTGCAGAAGGATACGATAACAAATTAAATAAACGATGCGCGTGTGACACACGCAATAATGAAACAGGATAGATGCGACAAACTGTCGCCTTTATTATGTTGTCATGTAGAAAACAATTTTAGGCATGCATGCTGATTGGGCAACAGTTCGGTAAATTCACAATAGAATGGACCCGTGTTGAATACAATGGCCTGTTTACGCACGGGTCACGCAGTGCTTATTGTATATCTGTATCAATACAGCTATATTCGCTTGAATTTATGACAAAATGTAATTTTATTTAAACAAATCAGGTGTTTAATGTGTTTGATAAATGTTGTTGGATGATTTAACAAAAGAATAATCAACCAGATTTAACAATGGATTATCATTGGTTATTAGTGCAGGCCATTGCTTTCAACTAAATAATTAACAACACAGCGCCGCTTAACATTTTCCAAATTTACTACACAAGTGCATAATGACTGGATTTATTTCTTGTATTTCTCAATTAAACTAAAATTATATGTTATAATAAACATTATTAATAGTTATATTATCTAAGCATGTTGCTAAATTACAAAAAAGTCCTAGTTTTTACTTAATAAACCTTATGTGCGTTTGGCTTTATTTATTTGGTTTGTTGTCCAAACAAAAAGGTGTTGGCATCCTTCTTAAAATTGCTAATTCGGCCGTAAACCGCAGGGTGAGTAGTTTGAAGATTAGTTTTAGCTCCCGTCACCAGTCTATTATATTCCTTGACTGCAGATGGAGCGTTGCGATTTATGCCATCTGCGGTCTTTTGATACAGCTTTCGCGCATTTTTTCCAATAAAACGGGTAGAATCTCCTAAAATGGTTCCTCTTGGATTGCTTTCTTTAAATTTGTTAATAATACCTGAGGATTGCATTTGTTGTGGAGCTGCTTGCTGAATACTGGAAGGTCTTTCGCTTGAAGTACTTGAAAGGGATGTGGAGCTTGAAGAAGGTGAGAGAACTAAGTTATTTGGGGATGAGATGCGAGATTGACTTAATCCTCCAGCCTGCATATGGCTAGTAATAGATGAAACGGGGGAAGCGCTTCTGGATGTCTGTGGCGTAACATCATCATTATTATTATTGTTGTTGTTATTGTTTGGAATGCTGTTTATTCTCGATGGAAGTCCGGAGAAGCTAAGTGGCTGTAAAGATGGACTATTGATTCCAGCTGGCGCAGTACTAATGCGTAGGTTTTGGCCTTCGTTTTCATTTATAAAGTTATTATCGTTATTCATAGGTGCAGCAGTAGAAATACTGGCTGCAGCAGTAAGGGCGATAGCCACAAAGAAAACAATAGATCCGCGAAGCATCGTTAAAAAGCGTAAGTTAAGCGTTAAGAGTGGTTATTATTTCTAGGAGAGCCAAAAACAATTGGAGTGTTATAAAAATAATTTTTTTTGCTTTGTCCATCGAACAATGCTGGTTTATATATTTGGAATCTACACGACAAATAATACCATGTGGCTTCTACACATCTCCGCTATCGGGATGTGCTAAATTAGTAACGGCAGAAGTAAAACAGTCACGTTATTTCTATATGCGTAGAAAAACAAATCTTGAGGCTGTATATGTCATTGTTGTTCAAATAAAGAAAGCAAGCATATGATTGCCAAACTCAAATAGAAGCTGATTTAATGCGGTTCAAAGAAACTTTTTGGAATTACCCATACTAAAGTGGCTTTCTAAATACGAAAGACGTCGTTTCTATTTATTCCAAATGGAAATAGCTAGAAAAAGCTTTTTTAAAAAAGAACTGCGTAGAAACTTGACACAACGGGCATATAAATGTGTTTAAAGGCTGTCTTTTTAAAATAAAATTAAATGCACTATTTAGATTTCAGACAGTTTTGGGTGCTGTACATGGTATATAACCGATGGTAAAGCGTCTACTAGATTTAGTAGACATATCGTAAACCATTAGTGCCGTCAATACGCCATAGTAAATATCGTAAAGTATTACCTAGCGTATTTATCATTATAGTCAAAGGTACTAATCTTAAATATAATATCGTATTCAAACATTAAAGTTTTTAAAGATAGATATAGCAAGTAACGATTGAATGTATAATAATATTTATTTATTAATAATATTGAAATTTTGACAATCATGCTATAATTCTGCTTTATAGCCATTGGCCCATAAATTGGCCAAATGGTTTTTTTTAAAATAGCGATACTGTTGATGTTGGCTGGTTTTTACGCACCACTCTATTTTGACAAAAAAATGCGCTGTTGCACAGATACAGTCAGTTGCAAATAGGCCACAACAAACAGCCTGTCCAGAGTTACTATTTTTGACATGCTGGGCATATGATTGCTTAATACGATTTGTCTCTGTCGTACGGTCCAACAAGTAAAGGATTTTGTTACCAGAAATTTGGTTGCTGTTAGTAAAACAAAATTTCTGACACAAACGTTTTATCACTTGTGGCCTATTGCTGCCAACCTAACGGTTTACACGCTGGATTGTCACGTGTAAAATTGGGCGAATTGGGCCAACACGTGGATGGTTTGCCTTTCTTAAGACAAATAGCAAGAACAAAATACCAGGCATATTTGTTCACGTTGTTTATACTAGTTGGTCTTTTATGCAGGCAATTAGATATAAAAACAGATACGAGGATTATTTCGTATGCACGTCACCATCATTTTTATGAACTCAAAACAACAATTTACGTTACTATTCATTACCTTCGTGCTTTCCAGCTAACCATGAAGTTACTTATTTTTACGACTTTTATCAGTATTACTGTGGCCAGTGTTCTTGCTATTCCGCATGCCTTGCTTGCCAGTGTTGCTGAGGCCCCAGTCGAGACGCTTCCAGTCCTGAACAGCGACGGGGCCCTTGAGTATACACTCTGTGATACCAGTTCTAATGCTCGCTATCAAATTGATATTGATTACATCAAACTGTCGCCCTATCCTCTACAGTCGGCAAAGAAGTTACCATCAGTATGGCTGGCACGTTGAATACCACGATTACACAGGGTGCCATGGGCCACGTTGAGGCACAAGTGTCTCTGTTCAAATTCAAATTTGACCTTGATACATGTGAACAAGCGGCAGCCGAAGGAAAGCCATGCCCCATACCAGCAGGCCGCCAGGAGATGACTATGAAGATGCAGCTACCATCTAGTCCTCTAAAGAATATTAAAGCTAAGCTTACTAGCTCGCTGAAAAATGGCGACGGATCTGAGCTGATTTGTTTCAAGTCTACTGTTGCCATTGCTTAAACTGTATTTTCCTATTCAATAAAGGCTGTGCTTTTTCGCAAATACTATAATTGTCATTAATAACCAATGATAAAATTTTATTTGCTTTTTATGCCATTGAGTAAAGGTTGTTACTACAAATTGCGTCTTATTTTTGCGAAAAAATGCAAAACAGGCCAATGGTTACTCCACAGGCTATTTGCACTGTAATGAGAAATCATACGATGTTTTTGTGTAACATTTCTTTCACCTTTTTTCGAATGACGTAAACGTATCAATTATAAGGGGATGAGTCCCTTAGGTAAAAAGCAAATACTCGGCTAGTTTAGAATAGAAATATTGCCGCGACTGCTTAGCTGCAGAGCCAGTCAACTTGCATTTACTAAATATAGTGTCAGTAAATTAGTGGGCCAACACTTGCGTAAGAACAATGAAATGAATAACGAGTCACACTTATCATTATCTTCTCAACTGGTCTATTAGAAGGGGGGAGGGAAATAGGCTACGTTACAATATGATAAACGTGATTATCGGTAAGTACACGCCTTTACTTAAATATCAATGCCTATAAATCAATATACAATTATTTCATATAAAAGATCAACAGAAACAGCGTTTGCTATCAATTTCTCATCAGCCATTAAGCAACACTTGTTACGCTTTACGTTTTACGACTCTCTACTCTTGCTTGAAAATTCAACACTTGATCCAAATCATTGCTTAATATCAAAATGAAGCTTTTTACCTACATTATCGCCGCTGCCTCCGTCATCGCTGGTGTCAGCGCCTCAATCATTCCAGCCGCCGCACCCAGCTCCGATGGTTCTTTGGCCTTCGAGTTGTGTGATGCCAACGCCAAGTATGCCATCGCTGCCGATTCCATCAAGCTTAGCCCATACCCCATCGTGAGCGGCAAGCCTATCGACATTCTTCTCAGCGGAACAGTCAACACCGTGATTCAGAAGGGAGCCATGACTCGCGTGGCAGTCAAGGTTGGCTTTTTCACCAAGAAGATCGATATCGACATTTGCGAGCAAGCTGGACGAAGCGGTCTTTCTTGCCCCATCCAGCCAGGAAAACACGCCATAACTCTTAATATGGACGTCCCATGGAGCCCAGTGGGTGGAATTGAAGTTGGCATGACTTCTACCGTGCAAAATGGCGATAGCTCGACTCTTTTCTGTTTCAAATCAACTGTTCGTCTTGCTTAAGCAGATTTGCTTTAATCTGTAGTAATAATTATTATATTGCTCAGCCACCAATTAAAATAAATATAATTAAGGAATAGTTCTTTAGTATGCTGTACTTTTAAATTAACATTCATAAAATAATAAGTAATTCTATGTTACTTTTAGTTTCTTTTAATAACTGTTGTCAAAGATAGTGATAATTGGTAACATTAAATATATTTAAACGATTTCTACTATAAATAGTCAATTGATTTTCTTGAAATATGTAATAGCTATTTATGAATTATGGATTATAGTCGAATGAGGACATGTGCAGCCATCAGTGCCACTCATCCAAATGATTACCAACATCCATATGGTAGCAGTGTTGGCATGATTCTACCTGTAAATGAAGTAAAGCTGCTAGATGTGCCAGAGCTGTGCTATCTGGCAAGTGATGTGCCAAATCCTCGTGGCGAAGTATGTACCAATTGAGGCTATTCGACTATATACTAATGGCATACATGTATCATTGTGTCATTTAGATTTGTGTTCGTGGCGGCAGTGTCACCAAAGGCTACTACGGCCTTCCAGAAGACACCCGTGCTGTACTGGGTAAAGACGGTTGGCTAAAAACCGGTGATATTGGCGAGATGCTTCCAAATGGAACACTTAAAGTCATCGATCGCAAAAAGTAAGTAACAATGATAATACTGGCTTTTGCCTAGCCAAATGTATACTGTACAATGCAATGTCATACTGATACACGTGTATACTGCATTGTTTAGAATGTCAGTAAGCTGAGTCAAGGTGAATATGTGGCAAGTATTGAAACAGATAGATACACAATAACGCTGTCATATTAATGCGTGATATTTACAGGCACCAGCCAAAATGGAATCCATCTATGAAAATTGCGAGTAAGTGTAAATGAATATACTTGTAGTACAGCTACAGAACGACTAACGGCACGACACATTAAACAGCGTTGTTTCACAGACACATGTACATGTAGACTTGTTACTGCGTTATCTTGTGGGGATTATTGTACTCGATGAGAGCCAGTTGAGAGACGCGAGTACTACATTAGACTAGTCACCTGATATTCGTTGTACTTATAGGCTGTCAATAAAATATAGGCCTTTTGCGCGGAAGTTGCACTGTAAGCGCAATTTATTGAATGGCCATCCAGTTGTGTGGAATACTTCACTATTTTGTCCATGAAATAGACAATGATCTCTATATCCAAGCAGTTGAGCTTGTCATAAATCCTAGTAATACAAGCCCAAATCTTGTTAGAAAGGCCTTATTGCCGGTATTTTGCAATATCATAATGCCATGCCATTAATTCTATTTGACAATAACACTTACATAGCACAATATGAGCATTCTAGATGTTATTCTACAAATGATATTGCTTATTGGAGGTTAAATCCATTGGCATCCAATTGTCTGACAAAAAAACCGGATAATAATTAGTGCTAGCATATGCTGCTTCACGCGCTTTTCATTTATTTAATCAATATAAATTCATTGGTTAACAAGCAATATCTGCACAATATCAACGACAACGACAACAACGCTAACGTATTTTCTATTGACGATTCAATACCCAGTTTATCACTTGTATCAATTTTTTATCTTCACTACCATCATGAAGCTTCTATCGATCTCTGCCGCCGGCCTCTTTTTTGCCGCCTTTCTCGCTCCCTATTCTAGCCCGGCCGTTTTGCCTGAAGCTTCAGGACTTGCTCTGACCAACTATGGCAAGATTGGCAATAAAGCGGATGGCAATCTTGACTTTACGCTCTGCATCCAAAAGCCAAATATCCAATTGTGGTTCATTCCGTGACTTTGGATCCAAATCCGCCACGTTTCAACCAAGTTCTTAAAGTGACCGTGGCCGGTGACATCCATACCGATGTGCTTGAAGGTGCCAGCGCTCATGCCGAGGGCAGCGTCGGTCCATTCAAATTTACCAAGGATCTTGATGTGTGCGCCGAAGTTAAGAAGAACGCTGGTACGACCTGCCCCATCGCTAGTGGCAATAACCAAAAAATCACCGTGTCCGTGCCATTGCCAGATATCAAAATCTCTGTTGCTGCCAATCTTATGGTGAATGTTGTCAATAGTGACAAATCCCAATTGTTCTGCTTCAAAACCAAAGTTCAAATCAAGCCTTGATTGCGCTATAGTTGAACACACAAGCTTATTGCTCGCAATATCATGAAAATGCTTAACGGGACACGCATAAACATTTGTTAAAAATAAATAATGATTTAACGATTTGTATCAGCTTACTTTACATTTATAACTAATAAATGAAATTATAGCTTTATTGATTTAGTATTTACTTGAATTACTGAATTATTATTTTACGTTTCAAAGCCTGTTGATGTTTTTAATACTATATTTTTAGTATATTCTATATAATAGCATTACTTTTTTAACACTTTTATTAATTAACTAATTAACATGTTTTATGATATACTGACTTGTTAATTAATTTTATTTATTCTCATTACCATACTATTACTAATAATTCTAACTTTTGTTTTTATAAATATTATCTGTCGGCTTTCGTTTTGTTATAATCTGCCTTAAAATAAAAATGAGACTAGGTGGATTAAAATAGAATAAAATGTCTCAACTTTTCATTTTAATTCAATATACGTGTATAATTATACTTTAATTTGAATGTAATAGTAACATTTATACTTAATTTACAGCTATACTTTCTAGTATAAATAGAAAACAGAACAGAAGAATGCAGTGTCAAGCACATAATTTAAACTGGATCGTGTTTTCAGCAATACTCGTATCAAATTATTAATAAACACGGCTTGATCATTTATTTGTTTTGTTTAGCCACTTGTTTATTATGGCTCCTACCGACACTACATTCTTTCCTTTGCTTCCATCAAGCTATTTAAATGACTCGGCCGACGAGACAACGCCTCAATCTGCTGTGTCAGTGAATAGAAATGATGATAACACTACACAAAATAAATCTACAAGTAGCCAATATGACTCATTGAATAGACCAAGATATGATCATTGGTTAGAATCTATTGAGCGACTTCGTATACGTCAACGAACAAGAGTAGGTTACATATTAGAACATATAAACATGCATTGCTAACACTTTTATGTTTTATTTAAAACAAACTAGCGACGACAGTTGGGCTTACATGCACGTTGGTTTTTGCCAATTGGCTGCAATGACGGCGCACTGGAATACTTGGAAGTCGAGACCGCTCATGCTGAACTAGCTATCCACAATGCCGATTTATCAAGCTCGGATGAAGAAGCAGGCGAGCAGTATATGGCAAATGAGGAGAATGAAGAGGATGTAGAAGAAGAAGAAGAGGACTGAGCAAATAGTGGTAGAAATGGAACCAGAGATGACTATGATGGATGATGGTGATATGGTATTAGAAGCCGTAGCTGAAGAAGAAGAAGGCTACGAAGAAGAGGAAGAGGAAGATCACACATCGCCGTTTATTTCTATTAATCCATCATTGTCGCTAGAAGATTTAGAAACAGACGATCGAGTTGCTTATGAAGTAGCAGG
The DNA here is from genome assembly GCA_025786725.1 of Syncephalis fuscata. Lineage (NCBI taxonomy): Eukaryota > Fungi > Zoopagomycota > Zoopagomycetes > Zoopagales > Piptocephalidaceae > Syncephalis > Syncephalis fuscata. The sequence goes on along the minus strand of JAHLTZ010000005.1, from coordinate 668,821 downwards.
TGATGCGTTGTTAAATCCAATAACATCAGAACATGATACAGCTAACGCTAATGGCCACCGACACCCAACACCATGGCTGCGACGAGCCGGCGATGGAGCACAGCGTGTCGTTTCATTTGCGGCACGTTACGCCGTGTCGGCTATTACGCGCCGAGATGCAGCACAGATCGAAACACCAGACTCGGCCTCAGATGATTCTTCAATGGAGATTGATGACGATTAACGCGCTATTATTGTCTATGTATACTACTAGGATTAAAAACTATTACTACACTGTTTGTTTATTTTTACTTGATATGATGTGCGGTCACTTTGACACACCTCGACCGTAGGAAGGGAGAAGAACTCTCCAAGCCAAAAGTGCTCTAATAGGACCGCCGTAAGATTGTTCTTACGCACGCCAGTTCGTTGTACCGCTCACACGTGCCAGTCTCCCCAGCGCACCTACAGCGGGGGAATCACCTCTGACGAGGCGACGAACTACTGTTTTGTTGAGTTCAACCGAGTATGACAATAAGCATGCGTATATAGTTCGTAAAAGAAGGCTGCCTTATCGAATGGTACTCGATGCGAATGGCAACGTGTCTAAAAGATTGTGGGATCATCGAATAATTAATAAATCATCAGGGGAGGGTGGTGGCTAAACGTCAAGCGTCTTCTAATAGAAATGTTGGTTCGCTAGTTCAATCTTGTTTTCAGGAATCGTGATATTTCGTAGAATGGTCGATATTCACACGTGAGGAGAGCACCAACGTTTCAGTGTAGATGCATTCTGCGTTGCGCGGATAGTCGAATGAACCTATTCTATGCAGAAATTGCAATCCGTTATTACGATTTTCATTAGTAATAATCAAATCAAATAATAATCATCAATTATATGTAAAGTGGCACAGTGTTAATAAATATTAATGGTATCTTTTATTCGTTTGGTATCACCTGCTCCGCTCGCGAACTATTCGTATTTGCATTGATTGTTAACGTCGAACTATTTTTGCGACAAGATATAATAGCTTGTTTGGAACGTTGCACTGCATTAGTTGGAACTTTCTCATTCCCTGCTTAATAATAGGGTCGATACATATCCATATGAGTCTTGTTGTAGCCTAACAACCATGACGTCTGCTGCTACGTTGGCTGATCGCCACTATCCCCAAGGCATGTCTATCGCGGTGGTTTACGTGCTTACCGTTACGTTGGGCTGCATTGCAGAACAGCTTAACACGCTGCCTGGAGAAAGTTATTTTTCAAGTAAACGCAACATTTTAATATTTGGTTTGTTAAGATTGGTTGGTTTTGGACAACGGCCGTATTCTTTGTTTGGGCCTGGTTTGTTTTGCTTCTGCGTCGACCAAGACCACAACTGCAACTATCGGGTTCAGAGGTAGGTGCAGCAATAGTGTATACGAAAGTGATGGACGTGGTATTAACGCTGAACTATAACAACAGCAACCTTCTATCGTTGTTGTTACAGAGTCGGAGGATAATGGTGCACTAACTCCAGAACAAGCGAAACAAATTAAAGTAAAGATTGAAGCCGAGAATGTTCAGCGATTTAGCGCTGCTGTATTACGTTGGCTGCTATCGACTGTTTACTGGTGGCTTATTACCCAGTGGATGGTGGGTCCATCGCTGTCCGATCGTGTTTATCGGTGGTCTGGCGGTCAATGCTATCCAGTTGATATGAATGGTCAATTAGTATTATCGAACGACGCAACGGCTAATCAACTTGTCGAGAATGATGGCGAGATATCACAGCCATTTGATTTGATGGATTTGTACACGACTTCGGTAACTTGTCGTCAAGCAGGTGGCCGATGGCATGGTGGACACGATATTTCAGGCCATATTATGCTTCTAATCCATGCCTCACTATTTCTACACTCGGAACTATCAGGTCTACGTGCGGCAGCCATTCACTCCACGGCTATTCATCCACGTATGGCAAGGCGTGCCACACGAGGTATTCGCTACTTACTTGCTCTTTGGTGGTGGATGCTATTAATGAGCAGCGTATACGCTTTTCATCCACTTTCTGAAAAGATAAGCGGCTTGATTATGGGCGTGCTCTACTGGACTGTTATGTATGTGTATATTCTACCACGCATCAGTCTTCCTGGTATGCCAGGACAAGTATAATTCACACTAGATGTGCCTCTGTGTCTATGTTTGCATTACAATAATATCTAGTTTTGTTTCGTATAAACAATTTATTAACAATCTAATATGATTTGTAATTAAATTATTAAATTTAATAACACTTAATCTATTGAACATGATGCTGGGTGGTGAGTAACATCAATCGTCAAAATACTCATCATTATAGCTTTATTATCCAGTATGCATACATCAATACTACCATATATCATTCTATAATATACTGAATATATTTTATCAATAAAACTATTTGCTTATTATTGACTGTGCTTACCAGAGCTCAGCTCATTGCACTCACTCGATCATACATATTATTGCTTATTTTATTTATCCATTCTATTCTATAGTCCTCTAGACTCAACCATGTATTATTAATAAGCAATGTCTTCTAGTTGTTGGGTTAATAATAAAATTTTACTTAAAAGGTATCAATCTTGATATTCAATATACCGCTATTTTAAAATCTGCTTGTACATATACGAAATAAAAAGAATAACACGTTTACATTGAGTGTAACAATAACAATTTCGCACAAACATTGACATTGGTCTTGGTTTTTGTTCTGTAGAGTGTCCTAGTTGACTTTGTGTTTACAGGCTGTTATCTCCTCATTCATTTCCGCTTCTTATTCTCTATGGATTTGCGTGGCTCTAGCAGTAAACGATCAGCTGTACGACGTGCTGGGAATGGGTAACACCAGAAGCAATTGCTGCACCACTTACAAAACAGCATGTGTTAACAGCTTATGGTCTGTCAGACAGTATAATATCTGCTTGTCCCAATAGACATGCAACTAGTCTGCAACATTCATTCGATGCAGGTAAGATGTAAAGGGCGGATAAAGCCATGATATATTTTATTTGTAGAGTTGGGAATGCTAGAACACTACAAACCTGTAAAACGGGTCCATTCAAAAGTGCCAGGTCTGTCGCTGTCGAGTCAACCCACTGTGTCTTAATTATATTGGCCAAGATGCTTGGTTAAAACAAAGTATGTCATATCATATAATAAAATTGTTGATTATTACTAAACTTTCGATTAAATACCACTTAGGTGCACTTAAACAATTCAAACAGGCAAAGCAAGGTGATATTACAAATCCATGCAATCGATTACGTGAACCAGGATTACCAGCGGGTCTTGAGGTATTTATACGCCCATTAATATAATACAAATACTAATGGCATTAAATAGAATTTAGGCGCTACTTGTTATATGAATGCGCTTTTACAGGTACTCTATCATGATCATGTATTTCGACAAGGTATCTATGATTATGCCATACCAATCATGAAATGGATAGACCAGCCATGGTGGGTAGTGTTATGACATGTAATAAATAATACTTATTAATAGCAATTAGCATGATTCATGTATTGAACTTCAAAATTATTTGCTCGTTTGCAATCGGGTTCATATCGTTACTATGACCCATCTCGCTTAGTAAATCTGCTAGGACTGAGTACGGGCGAACAGCAAGATGCTCAAGAGTTAGTATAAATAGCTTGCTATTAGTTTTCTACTTCTTAATTTAAACTGGTTGTAGATTTTGCAAACTATTTCTTACCATGATATCAAATGCTTTTGCATGGCTGCCAAATCAAAAGAATCGAGAACTAATTCATCGTCGAGTAAGTTTTAGTACAACTATTAAATTTTTTAATAGGGACTGAATATAGTGTGCTAGTTTGGGGTCAGTACATTTACGGAACCCGGTGTCGGCAATGCAATCGATTATCTACTCGACGTGAGCCGTTCTTTGAGCTTGAACTTTCAATACAAGTAAATATAATATAAGTGGTTTATAATATTGTTACTTATAGCAACTTCAATATATAATTGCAGAAAATTGGTCGATTAGAAGAATGTATTCAAGAATTGTTAAAATCCGAGAAGTTAACAGAAGATAACCAGTTGAGTACTTATATCAAGTATTAACTAACAGTCATAGTAATATGTAGTAATATGTAAAAATAGATATTTTTGCGAGAATTGTAAGGGAAAACAAGATGCTTTAAGAACACTGTCGATTGACGCATTACCTCAGGTAAATTACGTTGCCATATAACAAATATACATCTTAAAGTAGAAGTGTTAGGTACTTCATTTGCAACTAATGCGATTTGCATATGATAGCAAAACATTTGAAAAGAAAAAGATAAATACGCGTATTTGTTTTCCAGCCACATTAAATATGAAAAACTTTGTAACCAGCTCCTCTGATGAAGATATATTATACAATCTAACAGCCGTACTACTTCATGATGGTGTGCAGGCCAATTATGGACATTTTATTGCTCATATACTTGATGCAGAGTAAGTAAATATGTTAATCGAATTGCAACATTTATATTAAAAATAATCATTAGAAATCAACAATGGTACAAATTTAATGATGATCAAGTGGAACTATTAAATCAATAGTTCATGATATTATTAAATATACAAAAACAACAACAAATAAAGGCAAAACAAATGGATTAGCTAGCCATTCTAACAATGATCCTGTAGATGAAAAAAGATGTAAGCACATTTAAAGTTAATAATAATTAAAGATTTACAAAAAATTAGATTTACTTCAAAGAATGCTTATATGTTAATTTACACACGCCGTGGCACAGAGTCAATAACGTGTAAAATACCCGAGTGGATTGCTAATGATTTAAAGCAGTCGGAACAATCATTGGATGAAGAAATCAACAAATTTGAATCTATGTGAGTGTATTATAAAGTTAACTCACTAACTAATTGATTGAAATTAGAGAAAGTGAAATGGATTCAACATTTCAAGCATTATTCAAAGAACGATATGCAATTTTTAATCAGTGGCAGATTACAAGCACAGATGTAAGTCACTAATTATAGTTATAATTATTCTTATAGTATCTACTATGTATTATTGGCTACAAATAGGATATGGGCTATTTTATACCTACAGAGCTATTAAAATCCTGGATTAGGGATCCATTAATGCCAAATGAAAAGGATTATCGGATAAAGAGGCTATTTCTGATAAGCTCAATTTATTCAGTCACCATATGAAAAGTTACAATGTTCACATGGCAAACTAAGATTGGATTATATCAAATGGCCAACAAGTACATAAAGTAAGTGGTACCACTATTTAAAGATAGACTATTATTTAAATACAATTAGAATGTCGGTGCCCAGTTGGTTAAAGCATTGGCATTACAGAGCCAGCATTGACTATATCATCGTTGTGTGAGCAATGTGTCGAGAAGAGGCAACTCGGCTACTTGAAGAGATGCGGCACAAAGATCAAACAGCTTATGTTAATGGGTTAATGAAACAGTCAAAAGATCAAAAACCTCAAGGATATATTCAAAACGATGGTGGCATGGTAATATTTTTAAATAATCAATTAAATATAATAATTTGTATAAATAGATTGGTACAAGTCAAATGGTAAAAAACAAAACTTATCGACAGATACACTGATCGACAACAAGAATGATATAACAAGTAGCAACGATTATTACAATGATATTTACTGCGAACACGGTATGATGACGACCAATGAAGAGACAAAGATACTAGTTTCAAAACCAGTTAGTTAGTTATTTATAAGTGAATTATTACTAAATGGTGCAAATTAGATTATTGTATTTCTACAAAATATATACCCATTATTACCAGTGGCATGGCAACAAGATGCCATCAATGATAACTGTACGATATGTGAAAAGAAGCAAGAAGAACAGAAAAAGGATGAGCTGGACAAGAATGGTTTAGATTTAAGCAGTTTAGATCAACGATTACTAGAACGAGTAAGTATCTAATGACAGATATAACGCCTATTTATAGCTATTGATAGAAATGGTAAATACATTAGATGTACGATAAAAATGAGAGTATATTGGAAGATTGCCGCTATTATGCTATATCTACCGGTAATAATGAAATAGAACTATTTCTATTTATTTGTTGTATAAACATAATCTAATGTAAAAATTAGAATTATAAATCAATGGAAGCGATTTGTTCGACCAGGTGTTTGTTTACAAGACCATAATGATAGAAAATCAACATTTATTATGTCAACATCATTGTTTCCCCTTTAATATCGATGACCGTTCAACTATTGTAAATAATACAGACGCATTTATTTTAATACCAAACGATCTTTGGTTACAGTTTCGATCATGGTAGGTGATAGTTAATCTCTATTAATTAGCTAGCTAGCTCATCCATTTAATGTAGTTATAATGTAGATAATGAAATCTGGATAGAATATAAACACCAAGCGATAATATCAACACTGGACAAACAGTTTGTAATTTGAGTATTTGTCATGATTGTGTTCAAAAACGGTAGGTTTGCATGTTTTATAATAGTATCGTTAATTCAAATGTATATAGACAAATGAGCTATGAAGATACAATGATTACTATTGTTGTACGTGACACTAACATTGCCTCTACTAATACAAATGATGTACTAAATAAAGTACATCAAACGAAGGCGTACTGTAACTAATACTGCCAATCCTACTGCCAAATCAAGACACCGATCAATACGTTTACACATTTATAAAACATTTACCGTATTAGATATAAAACTATTGGTATTAACTACTTTGTAATATATAATATATATATACTTATAATGATATATAGATCACCAACGTTTAAATATCAGTCCTATTTGTCAACGATTATATCGCGGCGATGAAGAATTGACTGATAATGCAAAACAATGACAGATCTAACACTACTTCCTCGTACTCAGTTAACATTAGAAGAATAGTTAAAGATGAACAAGCATTGTTGCATGGTAATTGATTGATTGAACTTTTGTTATCATAGATTGCTTACTTAATACATTAGATGCTATGATATCATCTATGTCTGTTCCAGAACGCGGATTTTCAGGTATTACATATGGTAATAAGCGAGTATATGATTGATTTAAGTATTGTTGATTATTAGGAACCGCATTGACAAAATTCAATTAATTATTAAATTTGCTATTATTCTATCTATATCTATCATATATCTATCATATATATATATATATGTTTGTATGTATCGATGAAAATACCAAGAAATAACTCATTACATGACTTCCTATAATGTTCGTCCATCTAATGATGTTATAATCAATAATGCGTATATAAATACGTGTAAAAACAAAAAGAAATTCACTAAATAAACAATTACTCACATGCTATTGTTATTTATGAATATTAATAGATGAGTAGATATATTTGATATTGATCTGTACTGATGATATGCATTTTGGCTCTGTTTCTTTCTACTTCTTTCCTTCTCTCTCTTTCTCTCTCTTTCTCATTCATTTTGACTTTGTTTTCTTCCAGTCTGCATTTGCACACATATACACACATACACACACATACACAATACATACATGGGTAAATGGTCTTAGTAGCGTCGTTCGTGGCGAGATAATGATGAATTTGATGGCGGTGGAGATGAACGGCCTCGATAGCGTGAACGGTCTGGTGAACGGGAGCGATCACGTCCTGAACGTCTAAACAGTAACAAATAACAACAGTAAAAGTAAAGCGTAGTTATTATCAAGTAGAATAATATAGGCAATCAAATAGTATACTAGTAATATGATAGCAGTGTATTACCTGTAACGACCTTTACCACCACACCACGACGATCATCATATCGATCATGACTCCCATTATAATTATTAGTGCTACCACTGCTTGATAATCACGTCGACGACGGTCGTAATCGTTTAATTGGCTGCCACCAGCACTGCCACCACCACTGCTGCCGCGACCATAATCACGATAACTGCCATTGTCCTACATCTGAAGGGCCATTGATGCAGAGGAACGCTGTTCTTGAAGTTCCTTAAGCCTCTCTCGTACTGCTACATAGCCCATATGAAGCTATTATATACATACACATACACATATACATAACATATTAATATGAATTTTGATAAGCTAAATGATTGTGTGTAAATTACCTTGCCACCAAAATGTCAGCCAATCTATTAAAATTCAATTCCATTAATAATCGCATCAATTAATTAATCTTTCTATTTACCTGCTGTCCGAGTCGAGAATAGACAAAAAGGCAGCACACACATCACATACACGTAATTCTGTTCTTGTGCCGATGAATGTTGGGCATGCTTTTGTCGTAATTCATCCTAAATAAATTAAACAAATAAATAACAGTATTCTATTCCACTATTTAATTAATTTACCTCTTTCTCTGCTTTCATAGCCGTAATTTCTTCTACTTTAGCGTGTAGTTCATTGCTTCATCAACTTGTCCTTCTTACCTATTATTCATAGGTTAATATACCTATTACTATAAATATTATCGATTACTTGCCTAATTTCTCAACTTGTTCAGTTAATGTAGCAATTTCCGTCGTGTAATCCGCAATTTCCTTTAACTGTTAATAGTTACATACTTTGTATTTAATAAACACTGCTAATTGTTATATTTGTTCTTACCAAAGGTGCAGCATTTCCTTCAGCAGCAGGTTTCTCCAATCGACGACGTGCACTATCAATTCGATGATCACAGTCGCGTACAAATTGCTGTAGCGTATTCTCAACTCTTCTTCAATGCCATAACTGCGCTCTTTTCGAGCTGCTTCATATTCCTCCTTTAGTTTATCCGAATGAAGCTTTGAACATGGACCTAGATCCATTTTCTAATATATTTGATATAGATTGTAAGCTGTACTGTTCTAATCCACATATTATATGCTATATGCCGTCTTACCGTATTACTAATAGCCATAACAATGTATATTCATATCAGTTATTAGGTATTAGCCAATCGATATTGACTATATGCTGTCATCTCTACTGCACATAGTCATCACTTACGTAAATAACGAGTGTGGACATAATCCACATAGATAAGCCCGACATACACGCTTATCAGTAAATGGAATATTTTCTTGTGGTCCACCGCCCAAGGCTTCAACGCCCATCAATTCCTATAGTATTATTATTATTAAAGTTAATGTTATCAAGTAGATAGAAGGACTAGTAAATAGTATAATAACCAACCTCAAGTAGCTTTCGTGCTTCGGCCGCCATCGTTACGATCGCACAGGCATACACACACAGTTATTTATCTTTAGTGTTTGTTGATGTGGTAGAGTATATCAATACCAGATACAATAGGTGCCAGGTTTAAATAACGAAACAAGAGTATGCCTAATCAATAGAAAAAGGAATCACGCATATATGCTATGAAACAATAAATCATTATGATGATTAACCACTAGGGATCATCCCCTGCTAACTCTAATACCCAACTATAATCCTATTAATAATTATAACGATATTATTAGAGTAGACATATAATAAAACATTTTTAATAATAGATTTATTAACTAACTAACTAACTAACTATTAATTAATTAGTACCTATAATTAATTAAAAGATAACTATTACTGCATCACAGAAAGTGAATCACACACACACACACTATCATCATCATCATCATCGCCATTTTCTACGTCAATCACCTTTTACAAACTTTACCGCTTTCTTTTAGTGATTTCTTTCCCTCACTATAGTTACTACTGGGACGCCGTTGTTGTTATTGTCGTCGTCGCCTTGCTTCCCTTTAGCCCATACAATTCTTATTGTGTTTGTGCTTATCGTTCTGGTCAACTACTACTATACTAGTTATATTCTCTCTTTTTCTCTCTACTAGTCATTGATTGCTTATTGACATCTACCAAGGCTACTTGGTATCCAGACAAGAGTGGTGAAAAACCTGCTTAACTCGCCGCTTGTTTAGTTGATAACCGTGCATACAAGTGTATAATCAACAGAGCAGTAGCGATTACGCCATTGTCACGGTTATTGTGCTACTGCTAACTACATACTGCGTAGTAATCGTATTACAGCTACTGTTGTTGCTTCAAGCATTGATACGTATATGCACTGTTAAACGTGCATATATACACTGTATCAGCTCACTTGCCAAGATCCTTTTCAATCTATCGATTGAACATTGACGATTGGTTGTTGGTAGATTATAACAGCAGTGACAGCAACGACAGTCATTGCGTGCATTGTTTACTTTTGTCATTTTCAAATATTACGCTACTTTCTCTACTATTGGGCTATTTCCTATTAATTGGAGCCGCAATCTGTTTTATTCTGTTTAAACTAAAAACATATTGCCAGAATAGCCGTATTAGCAAGTCCACCATGGTAAGTGTTAGAGTCATAGTAATATTACCGTTATTGAGTCATATATGCACTTAGAATGATCCTTACTATGACGACATTTCTGATCATGGTGAAATGGATGAAGACGGTCCATTGGCCACAGCCTTAGTCAGAGGAGATCCAATGAATGCCACTATAGAGGATGATATGATGTCTAATCTAGAATTGACATCTCCAACTGCACCGCAAAGATTTAATGTTAATATGCGTAAGTAGCATTATTAACAATATTATGTTAATCACAAAGAAATTGAATACTAAGCATGGATACTGTGTAATAATATAAATAATAGCGGCTGAAGTACTTGAACAGGAATTCATAACTGATTTGGAATACGAGGCTGAAGGAATAGCAACCTTTCAATGGCATATTGAAGATTGGCAAAATCTAGAAAAACGTGCCACTAGTCCAGAATTTGAATGTAACGGTCATACTTGGTAAGAGGATTTTGCAGCAATAATAGACCAATTATACAAACTTGTACAATATATAGGCGTATTCTTTTATTTCCTAATGGCAATGGAGTACCAGATGTTGTTTCTGCTTATCTGGAACTGGTCAAGGATAAAGAAGAGTCGCCTGATTGGCATGTGTGCGCACAATTCTGTCTGTTTATATCAAATACCACGGATCCTAGTCTATTTTATAAGAGTGGTATGTAACATGATTACTATTACTATGACTATGGCAATTATAACAGTATTAATTGTCATTACTATTATTATTAATCAACGACTAATACCATTATGACAGTGGCACAACATCGATTTGATAATGATGAAGCAGATTGGGGATTTACTCGGTATATTCAGCTTAAAGAGCTAATATATTCAGCGTATCCAAATAGTCGTACTATTATGGAAAATAATTCGGTTACTTTTACCGTACTTTTACGTGTATTAAAGGATCCAACTGGTTTGTTGTGGTACAACTTTAATCTTAAAGGGTAAGTGTAGTTAAATTAAATTAAACTATATAAACAATTACTTATTACATCTATTTATATATAGATATGATTCTAAAAAAGAAACAGGCTATGTTGGTTTAAATAATCAAGGTGCTACTTGTTATATGAATTCTTTATTACAATCACTATTCTTTACCAATTATCTTCGAAAAGCAGTCTATCAAATTCCTACTTTTGAAGATCAACCAGCAACCAGTGTAGCATTAGCCCTTCAACGACTATTCTATAATCTACAAACCTCTGATGTTCCTGTGGGTAAGTTTAATATTAGTTAGTTGGTTGGTTGGTTAGTTATTATTGTTATTGTTATTGTTGTTGTTGCTATTTCAAGTACAGATTGACTAATAACAACTAAATGAATATTAAATAATATAGATACAACAGAGTTGACTAAATCATTTGGATGGGATACATTGGAGTCTTTTCTGCAACGTGATGTGCAAGAGTTTAATCGGGTACTTCAGGATAATCTTGAAGGTAAAATGAAGGTAAGTTTAATAAGAATAATAAGGGAAAACATGATAGCTTAGTATTGCTAAATATACATTGAACAGGGCACAGTAGCAGAGGGTTCCGTTGAACGTTTATTCCTTGGAAAGATGACCAGTTTTGTTCGATGCATTAATGTCGACTTTGAATCATCACGCATGGATAATTACTATGACATTCAATTAAATGTCAAAGGGTGCAAGACATTACACGATTCATTTGCACAATATGTTGCTGAAGAGACATTAGATGGAGAGAACAAATATATGGCAGAGAATCACGGCTTACAAGATGCCAAGAAAGGTGATCGATTTGATAGTTTTCCCGCTGTATTGCATTTACAGTTAAAACGATTTGAATATGATATGATGCGAGATGTTATGGTTAAAGTAGGTGGATAGTATAGGAGTGATATTAATAGTGCTTATATGTTAATATATTGTGTATTGTATAATATGCTATGTTAGATCAATGACCGTCATGAATTCCCACTTGAAATTGATTTGGACGAATTCTTGGCCACCAATGCAGACAAATCTGTTCCTTATCGATATGTACTTCATGGCGTTTTAGTTCATAGTGGTGATCTACATAGTGGTCATTATTTTGCATTATTACGTCCAGAGAAGAATGGCAAATGGTCAGTAATAAGTAATAACATTACGGTTAATATTGATAACAAATAATCATATAGGTTCAAATTTGATGATGATTGTGTAATACCGGTTACTGAGAAAGAAGTACTTAAGGATTACTATGGCGGTGAAGCTAATGCTACAGCTCCTACGATGGGACGAACACGGCCTACACCTCGTATGTTAAAGCGATCCACAAATGCTTATATGTTGGTTTATATTCGAGAATCGGAATTGGATAAAGTGTTGGCTCCTGTAGAACCTTCAGATATTCCAGAACATTTAAGTAAGATGATAGATAAATAGTGATACTATAACAATATAGTATAGTATAGTATAGTATGGTATAGCTAACATTCTATAATACAGTAAAACAAATTGAAGAGGAGAAGATTCAAAAAGAAGCAGCTCGACGAGAGGCTGAAGAACGACTTTATTCAACAAATGTAGCCGTAAGTAATAGAGGAGTCCATTTACAAGTATATCATTTGACCACCCATTATTATTAATAGATTGTTGACGATAATATGATTAAAACACACCATGGATTTGATTTAGTTAATTTTAATAATCAGAACTGGCCATTAACTCAATTAGAAATACTACGAGTTCGCAAGGATAGCACGTATGCTAGTCTATTAAGTTTAATTGAAGAAAAGTTCCAAATAGAAGATCCAAGTACCTATCGTCTATGGCCGTTTATCAATCGACAAAATAGAACCACTCGTCTTGACGCGCCTATTATAAATATGGAACCAGATACACGTAAGTAATGATGAAGTGTACTACTAGACATACCGATTAATATGTATATATATATATATATATATAGCTATTGATAAAATAATGGAAAAAAGTGGCGTTCGTATGCCTGAAATACGCTTTTACTTGGAACGAGTTGGTCAACTAGTACTTGGCACGGTTAGTAATACATTGATACAATGATGGATCAATTAGTTAATGAGACTATGTTACATTAGCCATTCCCTGCTGTTTCATCTAAACGATGCGCGGCACCGCACATTCTACTGTTTATCAAATACTATGATCCAAAGACATCGACAATAGAGTAAGCTATTTCTAAGGTTACTGTTATTCATACTCACTGCTATTGTTAGATATGTTGGTAAATTATATGTTAATTTGGCACATAAGATTGAAACAGTTATACCAGTATTACGGGATATGAAAGGTATTCCACCTGCCACTTCTATTTCTTTATTTGAAGTAAGCCATAATGGAGTTGATTACAACCGGTGATATTTATTAATTGTACTGTACATTTATAGGAAGTCAAGCCAGGTATGGTTGATGGATTGAATGGCGATAAGACATTCAGAGATGCCGAACTACAAAGTGGCGATATCATATGTTTCCAAGCAGATTTGACACCTAATGAGTAAGTTGTATAATTTGGTATTAACTATTAGTGCGTTTGTTAATAGAATGAAACAACTATTGTAGACGCAAAGTAATGGATATTCTTATACCTACCGTTAAAGGGTACTTCTTCAATGTACAAAAGAGTATTACGGTGATATTTAAGCCGAAACCAAAGACTGAAACGGAAGCATTGCCAACAGTTGAACTACAACTGCTACGTGATATGAAATATGACCAAGTAGGTGGATAAATGATTGTTTAGTGGTTATTTATTAACATAATTACTATAGGTCGCTGAGCGATTGGCCGAACAAGTCAATGTGCATCCTATGCGATTACAGTTTACATCAATTAATCAGCCTACCTCAATTGCATCGGCCATACGCCGTGACCCGGAAATGTTCTTGGATGATATGATATCGTACCATATTAGTCCAAATAAGCCAGTGGGCATCTATTACGATGTACTTGATATGGATATTACCGAGTTTGAAAGTAAACGAAAGATTAAGGTTACTTGGCTAGGCTTGAATCATAGTGAAGAGGTAACTATATCCACTAATGATAAATAATAGGAATGCTAACCCCTACATAGACCGAGCACACATTATGGCTAATGATAGATGGCACTGTACAAGATTTGACCACTGCTCTACTAGATACCATCAAGTTAACGAGCACAGGCACAAATCAGATTCGCATTCTTCAAACACTTAACGGCAAGATAAACAGCTGTTTAATCGAGGACATGCCATTGGAAAAGCTATCGAATATGTATACAATTATAGCCGAGGTACATCATATTGCTATCAATGATTGAAGGCGGCAATATAGCTAATTATACTATTTCTGTATTTAGGAGGTACCTGAGGATGAAGTAGAACTTATGGATGGCGAGACACTAATCAGTGTAGTTCACTTTACTAAGGAACCTACTCGTACGCATAGCAATCCATTCCTATGTCGTATTTGTGCGGTAAGTCATCTATCATTTATTCTATAAAATTGCTAACAATGAATAAAACAACTAGACGGATACGGTTGGTGATTTGCGCCAGCGTTTGTTTAAACGATCTGGCATAAGCGAAAAGGGCTTTGAAAAGGTCCGTGTGGCACTTTTGGCACCATTTGCTTATGGTAAATTTGAATATCTCGATGACGGTACGTATAATAGATAATAGATCATAGATAGTTTATTTAAACCAAATAATATAATAACACCAACAATAATATTTAGATGAGACACGACTAGAATCGTTGAATATACGAGAAAACATGATGATTGGATTGGATCATATCGATAAAAGTAGTCGAAATACCAACCGATTTGCGGAACGAGCCATTAAAATCTTCAATTAATTCGCAAATATCCTTTAAATAATCACTGTCCATTCTTATTCATGCGGCCAAGACTTTTTACTTCTTTTTTAATAAAGTTATTCGGCAATTATCAAAAGGGCCGCCAATATTAACGGGTGTATTAACAAGTGCATCTTTATTAATCAATGGGTCTTTTTAGTCTTTATTCTTGTTTAAAGATATCCTTGATTTCTTGGACACCCAGATCTGTAAATTCATTCAATTCTACTTGTTCTTGGTGGGACATCATACTTGGACTACGTGTACGGCGTAGATGCACGTTCATTTCTTCAAGCCAGCGACGCTTTAAGTCGTGTTCTTGTCGACGAGCAAGTTTTGTTGACCAGCTAGGAATGTCGGCCAATATGGCACGTAAAAGCCAGAGAGCGATAAGATATAAATGTTCAGCGGCAATTGTAATGGCCAATGAACGATAAACTACCTCGAATCTATGATCACCATTACCGCCAAATTGATGAATTAATAAAGCATTTGCCACTGAAGATAACCAACTAAGAAATAGCTAAGTAACAATAATTGCTCATTTTTAGCATTAATAAAATATAAATGGTAGGCATGACTTACGAGGGCGTTAATCCATGGACCAATACTTTCAACTCGTGCTGGCACTTGACGTCTAATGAATACCGCCGAAATAAAGCAAATATATTAATATTTCATCAATCAAGATACTAAATAAAACACTTGCCTTGTATGTACGCAAATCTTATAAGCATCCGATCGAAGTTCTACCCAGTTATTAATAAAGGAAAGTAATGGTGAAAGAGGCCAGGCACAAGAGAAAAGAACAACATGACCAAACTAGAATCAACCAATCAGTTAATGCCTAGATTGTTAATAATACAATTAGTATTAATTACCTGAGTAATCATTTCAGCATAATCTTCATAGGTGTCATATTCGGGCAAATCATCTTCATTTGAGCATCGTTTGAGGAATTTACGTACATCAACATCGGCTTCAAGATGTTTAATGGCCGTTTCCGGTCGTGTCATCTTTTTGGTAACCTTTTGTGCACCTGTCGTGGCACCGCGCATTAACCACGGTAGACCCACTTCAGTGAAGAAGTTTATGACTTGTGCCGTTAATACATAATAAACAACGCGTTCCTGTAGCTTCTCTACGCCGGCTGCCTGGGGTTTGATGGGCCAGCCTGTTACGTAAGCAAGTAGGGTGGCAATTTCTTCATTGAATGGAATATGTATCCACGCAGTGTAGAATATAAACATATAACCCACGGCAAAATTAATAACAAATAGCTTGTAGGTAAAGTGTCGTGTGTGCTGCTCTTCTGTTTCATAGTTTTCAAAATCATTAAGCCATCGAGCAATACCCGTGTAGGCATCACTAAAATACCAAATAGCCACACTGTAAGCAACCAATGGTACATAGTACTAAATAGATGGTTAGTATAGCAATAAGTAAATAGATAACCTTTAACAACAATAATAATAATAATGCTATTATTATTGCTACTTACCACAATATCTTTAAATGGTCCTTGATAATACTCGTAAACGACAACTTCACAGGCAAAGATAAATCCAACAACAATAAAGAATACGCAACCAATAGCGCCTAGAATTGGCACTGTTACAAGACGGCGTATCCAACGCTTCCAACTTGGATAATAGGGCACTTGTTCATCGGTTATTGGATCAAGAACCATTCTCTCGGGACGGAAGCCATGGCGGCGTCGCTCTAATTTTGAACAATTACGTACTGACCACCAAGTAGCCAACTCCTGTTCACGACGCCGCCACATCTCGACAAAAAGCAGCGACCATCCCACGTTAAACAGCGCGTAAGTAGGAGCGAATCCCGCATCGATGAAATAAACAAAAACACCAGCCAACGAGGGAATACCCAACCAGACGAAATAAAATTGTAGAAATTCAAAATAATAAGCAATCTTATATCATTAACGATTAATATTATTAGTATTGTTGCAAAAGTGCTTACCTTTTCACCAAAATGATTTCTAATTGATAGTAAATCATCTTGTGTAATTAACCATTTAGTGGCCCAATCTTTAATAAGCGCCTTATTTATTAGTCTATTAGTAGTAGTAATACTAGTGTGTGCTATATATCAACTACTTACCATATTGTACGCTTTATCGTGCAGTGGATAAATCGCTTCGACAAATTCGTCCATATTGGCCCGTATACCAGCACCACCTTCAGTGACAGGTCCAGTAATTAAATCATGGGCTAGTCGGATACGGGTGGCTGTCGATATTTGTTGAAAGTCACGATCGGTCTGTGGTTGACGCTTGCTATTGACTGGTTTACTAGGGGTAGCCGTGGCCGTATCAGCACTCGATGTAGTCGTTTCCGCCGATGTATCTTGTTCGCCTGGAGCGGCAAAACTTACACCGCTAACCCAATCTTGCACGCTACATCACAATAAAGTTAAATTTAGTATTTACAACATTCTAGTTGTATATTGTGGTGGTGTTCACTTACCGTGCACGGTCAAAGCGTTGGCGTAGTAAGCCATACGGGCATTGAATAAACAGTAGTAGTCGCGAGTTATCGACACGACGCACTTCATACTCGAGTGACGCAGCCGTAATGCGTGCTACTAAGCTACGATAAGCAGCGAGCACTTTTGCTTCGTAAGCTTCACGTTCAGCCCGAGGTGTCTTCCCTTTGGACGACGGTGGTTTAAACCGAAAGCGAATAACAAAATCGGCCGAGCTGTTAACCGGCTCATGCTTCGTCTGTCGCTGGTTTACCTCGTAGAAGCTTAGCGATTCAATTGGCTCAGATACTTCCATACTAACACTAACTATATAAAAGAAGTAGGGAAGCAAGTTTAGTCACAATGCTTAGCTTGTAAACTAACAACATCTATTTACATGGTGGGCACTGCCATGCAAGTGTATTTCAACGTCATAATGGTAACACAGCAGATTGCAAAAATGATTGGTTACAACAGAGTATCGAAACTAGCGATAACGATATAGCTAGTAAAAATGGTCAGTTTATTCCCAACCTAATTCGTCTTATTGCCATTTGCTATGGTTGTGCTGCTTATCATTTCTACTATTTAAAAATGGCGCTATCTCTAAAGGAAAATAACACTATTGCTGTTGAAAACTTCCGCAAGTACCTTCGTATTCGAACGGTGCAGCCTACGCCGGACTATGAGTCGTGCGCCACGTTTCTAAAGGAACTTGCCGACGATATTGGTTTCGACTATCGTCGTGTAGAAGTAAGTCACCGCTGGCCTGACTTGACATTTTGCTTGTTGCTGACCAGCAATGTAGCCGGTTGCCAATAAGCCAGTTGTCATTCTCACTTGGCAAGGCACAGAACCTTCATTGCCAAGTATTATTCTCAATTCACACACTGATGTGGTGCCAGTATTTCCGGTGAGTCAACTATAATAGTAGCTATCCATTGAAATGAATCAATTAATACTTTATTAGGATCAATGGACGCAAGATCCATTTGGAGCAGCACGTGTATTGCAAGAGGATGGTGATTATAAAATATACGCTCGCGGTGCTCAAGATATGAAAATCGTTGGTATTTCGTAAGTTTGCTATTTTTTGGCATTGTTGGTATGGCGATATCTGATTACGTCATACCTTTAGTTATGCTGAAGGACTACGTCGGCTCAAACAGACCGGTTGGCAGCCACGTCGTACACTACATCTTACTTTTGTTCCAGGTAAGCCATCGATAATGACCGCCTATAGCTTTAGTGTAACATTTGATAGATGAGGAAATTGGTGGTAAGGATGGCATGGTTGCGTTTATTGAAAGCGGTGGATTTGCCGAACTTAATCCTGGCTTCTGCTTGGATGAAGGTTAGTAGTAGGAATGAATTAATAGCCGGCTTTATCTAATGTTTGGCTGGACAGGTCTTGCTAATCCTGAAAATGCCTACAAGCTATACTATGCGGAACGTGTAACTTGGTGGATTACCGTTACAGGCCATGGAAATACAGGCCATGGCAGCCAGTTTATTCAAAATACGGTCGGCCCAAAAGTGGCAAGTATATTGTTGATTCCTAGTCTAATCAATGATGCTTATCGGTAATTGCAGGTGAATTTTATTAATGATCTGCTTAAATTCCGTGATGAACAAGAAGCTGTTATGGTCAGCAAGAAATTAAGATTGGGCGATGTCACAACAGTAAATCTTACTAGCTTAAAGGTTAGCATAATGGTGTGAGCATATAAATAGAAAGTAATGGTAAATCTGCTGTTTAGTCTGGTGTCCAGGCCAACGTAGTGCCGGAAATGGCGCAAGCTGGTAAATTACTAATAAATATAACAATAACAAAATATTAACACAGTTTTAATAGGATTCGATATAAGAATTACACCTACTACCGATTTGGTTGTTTTTCGCGCTTGGTTAGATGATTTGGCCAAGAAGCACGAGTAAGTTGGCGCATTGTATAATAAATAGATTTCTAACTAATGAATGTAATGGTTAGCGTCACTTATGAGTTTATTCAATATCGTGATCGTGCTGACTATTCATCATTGGATGAAAGTAATTTTTGGTGGCGTGCTGTACGTGATTCATGCAAGAAACAGTAAGTAACACTGTTATTAATTACTATAATTGCATACTAACAATTATGATCAGTAATGTTGTCATTGATCCAGAAATATTTCCCGCTGCCACAGGTAAGTTTACTTTGTAGTATGAAATTGATAAACGGCATATTAATCAATTAATTAGATGCCCGCTTTGTGCGTGGTACTGGATTGATTGCCTTTGGCATTTCGCCGATGCGCAACACGCCAATCTTGCTCCACGATCACGATGAATTTGTGTATGAAAGTGGCTATTTGGAAGGTGTTACTTTTTATCAAAATTTACTAAAAGATCTGGCGGAATTGCCTGCTCAGTAGAAATAATACTTTGGAAATTAAAGCTACACCTGCATAGGTGTATAATTAAGCAGTGTTGAATAAATACTACTGCTATAGTTGAATATTACATAGTAAATAAATGTTTAGCTGTATTTGTTTACACTTTGTCGCTATGCTTAACTAGTTAGAAAATCACTATACGATTCGTTTACAATAAATGATATACAACATGTAACAATACATAAGCTTTACTCATGTCTAATATCTATCTTATAATAATAACAGTTTAACATGATTGTTTGTATTACTGAATATTGTTTCAATACAGATAATTAATATATAACTTATTACAGACTACGATGATGGCAACTAACTACATTAATCTATAATAAATGTAAATCAATGTTTTTTATGATATCCACAACTTGGCTGCATAATTGGCCAATTCATGGTGACACTTGTACATGTTTCCAATGTTCTTAAAACACTGTGTTTTCAATGCAAATAAGTTAATGTTTAAAAGTAAAAACTTTATAAATACTTAGGTTTGATCTTTATTGTAGTTTGATATGACAAAGTGGTATCCTGAATGAGGATCTTAAACTGAAATGAAAGATTCTAGCTTACTAAGTTTGAATAGAAACAAATACAGCACAGTTTACATATAAAAAAAGATATTTTGATTATTAGTTTAAAGCCTCCACAATTAGTTAAATTAAAAGATCATATCATTGGATATTGCTGGTTTTTGTTGTTTGCTCTCATTCTCGTCGGCTATTCTTGATGCACTAATTTAACATGTACCAACTGTATTATACATGCTTGTTATAAATCTTTATAACAAGCATTCTATGCCACACATCATCTTTTCAAACAAGTTTTACTAACAGTATGGCATAGCTAAATGCATAGCATAAATAAACTACACTGAAGTGGTTGATAAACTATGTCATGTGCCGTTCTATCATTGCTTCTTGTGATTATGTGCCTATCTCTTGGATAGTCAGCATATTCGTTTCTCCATTGTTTTAATACACCATCTAGTTATTATATTTGTATTGCAATACTACTATCATATACTATCACTTTTTACTAGTTAAATAGAGCGTCGTTTTCTGTAAGTATAAATGCATTACAGTTAGTTACATCTGGTGTAATTACAATACACTACTCATTTGAATAACGGCATTAGTAGTTTATTGTGTTATTATGTTATTGGCTATGCCATTGTTATCAAACTAATACATACATACCGTGTACGATTTTACTTTTAGCTTTAACTTCAATGTGTGGACACTGCAGTTTATTGATAAGTTAAATGAAACACGTTAATCATATAGTATGCTGTGTATTATTTAATACTATTATGCGGTTTGTTTTATCAGCAATTTATTGATAAACTGATGTGATCGTGAGTCAAAAACAATATTTGATAATAGGCGTGCAATTGAACTAAACATTTGTTCTTTCAAAAATAAAGTTGAATGGTGATTCTGTTAACAAATATGATTGCTAGTATGGCGCAATAAACAAAATAGTTCAAATCTGCAACATGTAAAGCTAGCACTAAACAAACAACAGCTCTGCATAAAACAATGTTAAATAAGCTTGAAATAGTATAAAACATAACAAATGAAAAATGAAAAGTATACGGCTGTAGTAAGTAAAGTACGTTGAAGCTTATAGAGAATAAACAGAATTAATATAAATGGGAATGATATGGATGGATGAGGATACATGTATACTGGATAAGCAGTTTATGATAATAAGCATTTAATCACTGACGTCACTCGCCACCCAATTCCATGTTCAATAGAATAAATCCTAGTTTAATTGTGCAGATGTTAATAACTCTAATCGTTTAATACCCTATTACAATAAATAATCAATAATGTGTTTAAGTATCGATATTTTTTAAATAAATAAATATAATATATAAATATATAAACCATAGCAATGAAGTCAATATTATAGTATTACGTTGTTTCAATAAACGCTTTCATAAAAACTATTAAAATTATTTTAGTTCAATACATACACACTTATCTTTGCCGTCACTGATTCTTCATTTATTAGCTAACAAATTTAACAGGCATACAATAACAATACCAATTAACACTTGACTGAATAAAAAACCAAATGGATATATATATTCCCTCATTTGGAAAACCGTGTCAAGTGATAGCACTAGCAACAATGTATAATACTACTGTTGATATCTGTGCCGATGAAGGCAATAATTGGTATTGTAAACTACATGCAAAATTAATGGCAAATAATGAAAAATACAATCCAGATATACTTGTTGACTCAGCACCAATATTCGAATAGCTATACCAAATATTGTTAGTATTGTTTAGTAGTAATAAAATACTTACATCTAGTTGATTGTTGTCTATATGTAATTTATAGAACACATCTAAATAGTTCTTTTGTTGTTTGGATATTGTTTGTTATACATATAATAAATAAATGTAAAAGTTGTTAAAAGTTGTTAATCATGATGATCGTCTAATATAGAAACTATGCGTCCACCTGGAATACTGGCAGTACTACGACTCGGGCGTAAGTAACGGTTGTCAGAAGCACATAGCCCCTATACTAGCTTCCTATCAAGATGACAATACGGTCTAATAAACGGATGATATGCAGCGGTAATTCAAGTGTAGCAATAAGCATCACTAGTATACTGGTTCACCCAATTGTAGCTAGTGTGTAAAGCTGAGCGAATGAACACCATTGCATATTACGATTAAAGAGCTGATATTACCATATACCGCTGCATTATCAAATAACCACAATATAGTAACTAGTTTTTGCCACTTGTCACCAATCGCAGAAATACCATTGATCCTCGGCTATCAAGCCATAAAGCGTTACAGTTCCTATATCCTCTAGTTCACGATAACTCCGAATACTAGCTGATATTTGAAACTAGTACTATAAGGTAATTCATTTAATAATGCTCACAAGTAAACAGTATGGTAATACACGTTCACCTACTACGGGTGTTCGCATACCACATCCGACATAGTGTGTGGTGGTATTATTCCGCAAGTTGAATCCTACCAGCACACCTCCAGCGCGCAATAAAAGCAGATGGACTCTAGTGTATGACCACCCATCACAGGTCGCCGCCTGAACATAGGTCAGTGTGCAGCAGCAATTCCAACTTGCTAAATATTGTTACTGCACACCTTAAACTCCACATGTCTCCGCATTGCACCAGTATACAGTCGCCTACTACAGGCAACCACATGATTATCAAGCCTTGTATAATACAGTAGTCTGCAAATACTGCATTATACACTCAATATAGCCCACAAGCAGAAACGCAGTATTTCGTGATCAACCAAAAAGGGACCCCACACCACTGGATGTGACTACTACCCCTTATGCTATACCACTAACAAACGACTTACAGTACATTAACAACTGGAAACAGAAGAAGGCGAGGTAATGCGCAAAAGCAATCTCAATACATACTTATGAACTTGCCCCAAAACATATCTACCAATTAGAATGGACAATGTTGGTAAATAGTATGTGGTAACTGTTCATTGGCGTATTGTAACTGACTGAAACCTTCTAATGTCAGATACCATCTTATCAGTAAATTGGATTATAATCCCTTCCTTATTTCCATATTTGCTCACTTTTTGCCTTCCATTTGCCGGTCATTCCGCGCATAGTCAGCATATCTACACTGGCTAGTTGATTTAATTGCCCAATGCAGCAATTCTTAATTGATTGTGCCACCATACCAAATACATTTTCAAATACTAGCAAATGCTCCCACTTTTTTCAAAATGCTTTAGCATTTCGTATACAATTAAATTAACTGACTATGCAATCTTTTATTACTATATTAGTTAAAAAAATAGTTATTTTTATTTAAAAATATGATATATCACATAATCCACTAATTGAAATTCAACGCTATTAAATAGAAATAAAAATAGCTTATTTATATTTTTATAGCTATTAATACAATATAGGTATATAAATGTTTTTAATATGTCAATTAATAAAAATTGACTGTTGAATACAGCTAAATGCAAGCTTGTTTGTAATGTAGTAACATGATTGATTTAAAATTAAATTGAACAGACTAACGACAATTGTTGAATGGTTTTGATCCTTGCCAAGTATATACCTAAGTTGTATTGGGCTAGCATTTCAATCAAACTACTTATGCCGATATCCTAAAGTGCCAGTTATTTTATGTTTATAAACGTATATTTACAAATTATTACTACAAATTATTACACCCACAGTGTAAGAATGCAATCAATGTATTGTCTTTAAATATGTAGTTCACTTAAAGCCTATTGATGGACTTTTATAAATAAATGTGGTGCGTGGCATATGATTATTTATAGGCAGTTAATTCGTAGTGCTGCTTACCACTTAATATTGTTATTTTTTAGACTTGATTGGTTTGTGACGCCGCCTACCATCTAGTATCACTATTAATTAAACATAGTGTAGGTGAGTATAGCAGTTTACGCATTTATTTTAATTGTAACGTACTGCAACAAGCTTGGTTTGTTTTAGCATCTACCATAACCGTATTGACTAAAAAGGCCACGACAATAATGCATATAATAAAAATAAAAATTTTATAGTAATATTGGTTTGCTAAACCAAAAATTAGAATGATCAATGCAGAATGCTTGGGATAAAATGACTAGTAGTGGTTATCTAGTAGAAAGCAGAGTGTAATGATGATATCACTGGTTGTTTGTGTGTTCTATATGGTCTATTTAAGTCTATAGTTGTGTTAAAATATAAAAAATGCATTATATGAACTATACCATTGATATGCAATGCGAGCCAATTAAAACACTTACATTTGATTGAAGCATATGTATATAAATAAGTTGATACATTGTAGTATATAATCAAGCATTTGTTTTAACTTTCTCAATATCTAAACAAACATTATGACAATGTCAGTTACCTAGCGCATATGCGAGCTAAACAAACATGTCAATTTTTATTGTATTTTACACAATCAAAAAATGTCATTGTAAAAGATGTGCTAAAGTTATAGGAACAATGATGATGACACCATTGTGTCTTTGTTGTTGCTTCTTTTTTTAAAAAATTACAATGGCTAACGCTTGCTTTTACCCCCAAAAAAGAATGTTATACTGCAGTAAATTTAACACATCAAAATGCTATTATCTGTCATTTTGTGCGAAATTCAACGTTAGCTTTTAAATCATAAAAATATGCTGATTTGATGTGGTTATTGTTATAAAAATAGCATAGTTGCTCATGTCATTGTCCGTGTCATACCATTTTTGACATTTTAAGTAATACGTCATCAAATTGATATTTCTGAAAATATAATAGCTATTGTTTAAAGCGCAAAAAACTTTTGATATCATTGTACTTGCCAATAAAGTGTTTTTAAAATTTAAATTTCAGTGATAATTTGCAATATAAAACATTAATACTGCTTATGATTGCTGAATTATACTAATAGGCTATGATAGTAATTAGCCAAATGTGTAAAAAAATAGTAATTAATTAATTACAATTTTCTGGTATATTTATAATAATAGTTATACGTCAACAGATGCCAATGTTTTATCTGACATGCTTGTCGCACTTAAACAGAACTAACAAGACGATTGGGACTGATTTCAATTAGTTATTCAGTACAAACCAGTGTTCCAAGAATAATTTGCTGATGCTTTATGACTACTATAAATATGGCATTAATTTGCAACTAATAAACATAACCTTATAATATATCCATACTTCAAATACAATTCTTATTCTAAATTTCCCTTTATTTACCATAGTAATCTGTTTATAATTTTTGTTAATTATTACTGTGTTTGAGCACTTTTATTTGGAGTGTTATTATTACGCCTTTGTGATTATCATATAATAATATACAAAAATGTTATATAGCATCGATCAGCTGAACTCAAAGTTCATGCTTAGATGCTGTCTCAAATCTTTAACAGTAAGTACATTGAATATTTTAATAAATTGAACTAATTGTAAAGCAATATAGAACAATGATATTGCTATTGTTTACGGTTTTAAACTTACTGGCTCAACACCAGTAGAAAATAATATTCAATATAAACGAGTAAGTATATAAATATAACTAAATATTAAAATAACATATTTATTAATATTATAGGTCATTCGCCCACGCTATATCACCCTTAATGGATCTATTGACGAGTAAGTATTAAAACTAAATAAAGCAACTGACTGATTAATTAATTTATTGAAATAGTGGCCAATTTGGCATAATTCGTATTGGACTAGACCGCAACACGTTAGAGCGTGTTGCGGTCAAAATTTTGTCGTGCAATCGCGGCTATAGAAGCTTCAAAAGAGAGCTTCGCACCTTGAAAGAGGTGGGCGACCATCTACATGTCGTAAAACTGCTAGGAGAGGGAGCCACCGACCTGAATACGTACTCGCTTATCGAGTACGCAGCAGGCGGTGATTTGGGAGTTATATTGAGCACCACTTTCCCCTTCCAGAAATGGAAGTAAAACATATTTTCAAACAATTGCTTAAGGGAATTAAGGTAAGTATTACTATAATTTAATAATTAAATTACTAACATTGTATTAGCATTTACATGACAAAGATATTATTTATGGTGGTAAGTATATTTATTTATTATTAATACAATTACTAACCATTAGTATCATTGTTTACATTAAGACCGTATTTACTGCACAACTCAATTTTGGGTAAGAAGCAGATTAAATCAGCGATAAAGGTAAGTCAAATACATATTTATTAACAATAACTAACATTGCGCAGCGGTCGATCTAGTGAAACGTCTACTGGACATCGGCAGTAGAGCACGCTTCACTGCGAAACAAGCATTAAAACACCATTAGTTTAATGACAAACAAGATTAAGTGGGTATATCGGTATTACTTGAAAGCGCAGTTCCAGCGGCGCTTCTACTTCTGCCGCTGGAAGAAGCAGTACCGGTTGCAAAAGTACAACAGCAGCCAGTATTTAAAAAGCGGAGCAGCCTTTCCGATAAGCCCGCCTTAAAAAGGCCCACTTTAAATTAAAAAGTAAGTACTCGCTAACAATTACGCAAACCATAGCACTAATCATTTTAAATATTTAGATAGCAGTATATCATTCGTTTATTACTCGTTTGTTTATTTGAATAAATATTATAGTTTTTTATTTAGTATATAAATCATTGCTCTCTAATTTGGTAAAAATTGATATGTTTTATTTTAATGATGTTTGGTGTCAAATGATTTTTATTCTTTGAATACATTCGCTAATATACTGAATATATGTTCTATAATAATGAGTAGTTTTGGTGGTAAAATGACTTTTATTCTTGATGCATTTATTCATTTACTATCAATCTGTTCTATGATGTACTGACATGTTGGGTAGATTGACTTTTATTATTTCACACTCCATTTATCAATGAATTAAACTCGGCTGTTTATAAATATTGGCTGACAGGCTCACAGCTCACAATCTACGTCATCACATTTCCTTTCTCTTTCTTTACACTTGACAACATATATCCATTGCATATACTTGTATACTCCATATATACTAATTAGATAGTGTTAGTGGTTATTTAATTACTAGTCAAGTATAAACACCTTCTACACTATGTACTTGCATTGCTCTTTTGTAATCTTACACTTTTTTGCAAATCATCATTACTCCAATAATTGCTTTTGACAACTTTTATTGGCACGGTAGGTGCATTTTTGAATTGTTTTTATGTTACGCTAAGCATATGCTGTGAAATCTAGTTGTATACTATGTTTTATTATAGATCATTGCTAGTCATCTGGCAATAGCTTTGCAATCTTAACAGTGACAGTGCGATCTGCCGCTATCGAGACTTAAAAACTGTTGTCAGCATGATCTGTAGTGGCAATCTATAACAACTTAAAACATACATTAACTTTGCAGCATATAAGCACCACAGTCACTGTGTACAGCTACTATATGACACAATTGCCATACGATAATTGCGTTGGTTATATAAGTTTTTAGCTTTTTACCAACTGTATTTCTGTACATTTTTGTTTTAAAAGTATTCTTTTTAAAAAAGAATTTATTACTAGTAATTACTGTTTTTAAATGAGCAAGCATACAAGCAATGTTCAGATTTCAAATAGAACTAACACTTTATATAAAATTAATATATTAAATTTACTATTATTATTATCAAAGCACGCAATATCTAATGATTTGTCCAGAAACATCAATGTCATAACAAAAATCCTACAAATATTGTTTTTCAGGCCATGTCATTACGTGTAAAGGTTTTGAAGCGATGCTTGGAAATGTTCTTGAATAACGTGACGACGTAATCTACAAATAGTATGTAAAATAAAATCAATTCTATGTTATTAAATTGACGACCCGCTTACTTGAATGTTGGTGTTAATAGTCGGTTTTCTACTGTAAAAGGCTCAGGATGCAAAATTATTCGTCTGACCTGTTCATAGCGCGATAATTCATGTTCACAGCCTTTATCGTGCATAGCCTCCAAGACGGCGCTGCATACATTTTCATTATGACATAGTTCGCTAAATGGAGCGTTTGCATCTTGCAGGCGCTCACGGGCAATCTATAAGCATGATAAGTACTAGATGATTAATTTGATGTTGTACTTGCCTCTCTTAGCCGGCTTTCGTCGGGTACAACAATACCCACAAGGTAATGCTGTAACGGGTCTACATGTACATATGTCTGTGAAACAACGCTGTTTAATCATGTCGTGCCGTTAGTCGTTCTGTAGCTGTACTACAAGTATATTCATTTACACTTACTCGCAATTTTCATAGATGGATTCCATTTTGGCTGGTGCCTGTAAATATCACGCATTAATATGACAGCGTTATTGTGTATCTATCTGTTTCAATACTTGCCACATATTCACCTTGACTCAGCTTACTGACATTCTAAACAATGCAGTATACACGTGTATCAGTATGACATTGCATTGTACAGTATACATTTAGCTAGGCAAAAGCCAGTATTAGCATTGTTACTTACTTTTTTGCGATCGATGACTTTAAGTGTTCCATTTGGAAGCATCTCGCCAATATCACCGGTTTTTAGCCAACCGTCTTCACTCAGTACAGCACGGGTGTCTTCTGGAAGGCCGTAGTAGCCTTTGGTGACACTGCCGCCACGAACACAAATCTAAATGATACAATGACACATGTATGCCGTTAGTATATAGTCAAATAGCCTCAATTGGTACATACTTCGCCACGAGGATTTGGCACATCACTTGCCAGATAGCACAGCTCTGGCACATCTACCAGCTTTACTTCATTTACAGGTAGAATCATGCCAACACTGCTACCATATGGATGTTGGTAATCATTTGGATGAGTGGCACTGATGGCTGCACATGTCTCGGTTTGGCCGTAGCCTTCAATAACCGGGCAGCCGAAGAATACACGCGCCCAATCCAAAGTATCGGTAGAAATTGGTGCTATTTAGCTATACTTAGTCACTTGCTATTAATAATGCTTTTTTGGTAACCTACCAGCACCACAAGGTACAATGCGTACATTTCCTACATACTACATTAAACAAATAATACTAATAAAATAATAAAATACATACCACCAAACTTTGCCCGTAATTTACTGAATACCAAACGGTCCCACCAGCTATCATTTACCACACGTCCAGCTCGAAGCCATTGAAGCTTGGCAGCAAATGCACGACGATAAAGAATTTGTTGTAGCTGACCTGATTGCTTGACTTTTTGTTCTATAGCATCTCGTATACGATTAAGAATATGAGGTACACTAAATAACCACATAAGATTATGCTAATGCAAACAATCCAACTTACAGTGGAAGAATGGTTGGTTTAACAATTTGTGCCGACTTTTCCATCAAGTGTGGACTTTGGCTATGGGCTGCCACTTGTCCGCCCACCGATATGACGGCCAATAGTAATGTATGTTCAAACACATGAGCTAGTGTATTATAAACGATTAAATAAGTATAAATATGCCATTATATAGCTTACAAAGTGGTAAATATGACATGTATACGTCATTTATATTAGGACCTTTTCCAGACATAAAAATGGACAATAAAGAAGCTATTTGCTACTATGTAAGCACTTTTCTTTTCAAAACTATATGACTTACACATCGAACATACTTGATTCTAATTAATCGTTGGTTTATTATTATCTATTGCAGCATATTATTTCAATTTAACTTACCGCATGGGTCAGCATTACACCACGGGGTTCACCCGAAGTGCCGCATGTAAAGCAAATGCAGGCCAAATCGTCGGGTTCTAAATCCAACTTAGTCTACCATGTCAAGCTAATTGTTTGTAATCACTTACTAGGCGTAGGAAGCTCATCACATGGATTGGTAGCGCCAATGTTCTCTACAGCGGAAAAAGTCTCTAACGTAATACCTAGCCGCTGTGCACGATCGCTATTTTCCTCTGATGCTGTGTGATCGCTTAAAAGATCCAGCGTAATGTAGGACATTCAGGACATATTGATAGCATGGCCGGCAATTCTCGATGCGTCGTCACCAAAGTGGTCAATTTGGTTTGCTGAATGCATTGTCGTACTGCATCCAAATTCCATGCTGTATACATTGGGACTGTCACTAAAGAGTGATGTGCAGCAGCTAAACACATCGATAATAATAATAATAATAATTAATAGTTATTTAATAAAAAATAGTAATTTTAATTTCAAATTCTTACCCAAATCCGCTAAAATCCATTCTAAAAATTAAATAAATTATTAATTTATATAAATGTTGTAATTTTCACAAGTATTCACCTGATGAATTACGCATGTAAATACCGAGCTTATCCTCAATACCCGGCTTCAAATCAGTCAGAGTAAGAAGGCCAGCACCAAAATTACGAATGCGTTCCTTAGCTTGGCCTAATTTGTATGAAAGACGTCAGTATTATTGGATCGTTTATTTGCCTCAATCATCAATAATTACCATAGGTCATCTAATAATTGGCAACAGATATAAGTAACTATTTTCGCGACTCATTGTCGTTCATATTACAACACTTACCCAGGACCAATCGCCGTCCGCTGTTTTCCCACCAAGAAATCTATGCTGCCCGTTTGCAGTACGTTCGTAGCCGCGTGCAAATACATCGGTAATTGTACGCGTATTTGCGTTAGGAAATGTAGGCAGTGGGCTGCCATGCGGTACAATCTTTGAGCGATAAACAGCGCTCTCGCCAGGACGGCGCACGTTAGCCGGCGTTGACTGATCGTTAAGAATAAACGGGTGAACGTCCGGCTCTGGCTTGTTCACCGCAAGGTAAGTGACGGCAAGTACAGCCGATGCAAGTAATAGTGAGGTAGTATCGAATTCCATTAGATGGCGAGACGTAGACACACTAGCGGCAGCGGTAGCGACAGGAATGCCCGTGGCACTAGAATTCACTTTATGGCGGAAGTAGAACGACATACACTCGATTTAATACGAGTGACAAGCTAGAATAAAGATTCAATAAAGTAGGAAACACGCAGTATACGTATGAACGTATACAGATAGATAGGCGTTATCAACGCACACGATAAAGGCGAAGGAACAGATAGGTAGATAGACGGACGAACGAACAGAAAGACAGACAGACAAAAATAATATATTCGGTCAATCAAAGTTACAGCCGCAGTAGTAATAGTAATAGTCGTAGTAAAAGGTTTGAATGGAGCAAGTTAGTTAAAGTGGTGTGGTGCAAGTGTTTCAACTCATGTTGTTTGTTCATTATAAGAAATACGTAAACTTTATAGGTCACGTGACAGTATGAATCAACTGACCCATATATAATATTTGTTATGGAAATGCACATAGATGTAAGCCCTTAGCAACTCACACGGTGTAACCATGTCTGCAGGCGGCTATAGTCGGGGAAACACGGATATTTGGTTTGGTAAATTACTGTTACCGAGTATATATTGAGCAAAAAATGAAATAACAACAAAAAAGATAGAGGGCAACAATTATATGGCAGCCACGGTGGCTAAGGCCTTTTGTGGCTGAGATGCTGACGATGCAGAGGTGGAGGATGCTGATACGGCAACGAATGTATCTGTTGCCGTAACATCTTGCGATATGCGCGTAACTTGGTCGACTAATCTAGTAAGATCTGTGTCCGATACTAGTAAATAAAGACGATGGCAGTTTGGATCGCAGGAACATAACTAGAGTGATTTAATTGTTAAAATAGTAAAAGTTTAATTAGTAACATATTTAATCTGTTATTTTAAAGTAATATTACTTACATGCTCGCTATGATCCAGACATGTGATACGTGTTTGTGTACAACTACAGCCGATCCACGAAAGATAAGCATAGGCGTGGCAATAATAGCATTGTTTTTGTTCGTCGCTACGGAATCGGTTATCTATATGTTGTTGTATATTTGGATATCGTTCACATAATTGTTGTCGTTCGTATAATTCACGATCTCGCATTTCTGCCACGGCTGATGGTAGCCTAAAGAAGCATTTTAGTATAATAGCGGCAACTGTATCGTAATCCTTACCAAACAGCCGTCTCGTAATCAAGTTTGCGTTTAGATACTGTCATCATAAGCTCATCGTGCGAGAATACCGGCGGCTTTCGGAATAGCTTGTAACGCATAGCACAGCAGACGCCAAAGGAACACCAGTCTGGTGTGGCAAAATTAACTGCTTCTGCGAAATTAAACTGATAAATAGCAAGTAATTAGACCATGCTAAATAGTTGCTTATACAATTAATTAGTAAATTACTTACTCCTTGATTAAAACCTGAATGGTATGATTGAGGGAACGTTACAATAAAATCGCCTGGATGTTGATCAAGCGTATAGACGCCAACACCTTGATCTGTTAGTTGATTTGGCGATAAAAGTGTGACCAGATGGAATAGCAAGTCGGGTTGCTGTTCAAATAGTTCTGGTATAACTTGTCGCATGGCCGCTTCGAATTTAAGTGCATCGGCACCGGGAATGCCGTACCATGTCTTTGCCTCGCCCCAGTGCATATAATTGACGCTGTAGGTGTAATGGTCCTCGTTGTGCCAGCAAAACGTGCTAAAACACATGCCGACATAGAGCCATGGCACCATCATACCACTGATGCCTTGTTGAATATACTGGAACAGTGATGGTGAATGAGTCGCCAATCGATTCAGGTTCCATGGATCTGTAACATAAGGATCATTAGGCTGTCGATCAATTCGAGAAAAGCCACTGATTAATAACAAATAATGTTAATACATAAATTAGTTAGTAATAAACACAAGTGTTGTATATCTAATGGCAATTACCTGCCGTGTTGTGAGGAATGAAGATCAGCTCCATACTCCACTTCGACACTTTCAAACGGTGAGTTAACCAGTCGCCAGTACTCTTTCTCAACATCTGTCTCAGTGATAGAGGATTGACCAGTCACCGCTAGTTCCGATGACCATTTTTGGTTGAACCAACGTCGTTTAAATTCATCAGCACGCTGTTTAAAGTCGTGCAGTGAATAGTAGTGTTCTCCTTCTTCAAATTCATAGCCTCCATCAAATCGTTTGACACAATCGATACAATACCACTCTTCAATTCCTTTCGTTGTAGGTGGAGGACGACTAAGACAAGTTGGATGATCGGTTCGACCGCAGTCAGCACAAGTCAGTAAATAATCGTATCGATCCTTTTTACCACAAGTTACGCAGATCTATCATTAAATAAAATGTAATTATCGTAATATATTATTAATATGATTACTATTATTATAGTTATTGAATTTACCGTAGTTAATGATGTTTTTTTATTAGATCTTGCTGTTAAAGGTTGGCCTTTAGGTTCTTTTGCAGATGGATGCAATGCTATTTTAGAATATGGTGACAAAAAATACATTAGATGCACACGAATAATATGATGCCAATAAATTAGATGTAAATAGTGATGGTAACGTACCTGGTGGCGTAGATACCGAATCAGTTGCTATTGTTATTATTATTGTTAGCCATTATTTTCTATTAATAAACTGTATATATCATTTCTACACACTTACAAGATCGATGTCTTTTTGCTCGTTTTGATCTTCGTCGCAGATCGTCCATATCGTCCATATTAATGCCAGTCTCTCGCTTAATGCTATTAGCATGGCCTGTAGCACGTTTAGATTCGGTAGCAATGGCCATTAATACATGATTGTTTCGGCCCGAGTTTCCAATTGTAGCTTCAGTGTGTTCGTTCTTAACAATAGGCTCATTAATACAGCTAGGTAGAATCAAATCATGGGCCTGTACTTTGGCAGCCACTGCAGCAAGTACGTCCATTCTTAGTGTATTATCAGACCATACAGTATCTTGAGGTGTTGGTAGCTTTTCATCTATTTCTATCGAATAGTTTGGCGGTGAAGACGATACATTTGATGTAGATAAAGATTCAGTCTTTATATTACCTGCTGCTATTTCAGACATAGCAGTTGCTGTTGTTGATGATGAGAGAGGCGGCGAATGGGTACCGTTGGCCGATTGTTTTCCTAGTTGAGCCAGATATGCTTCATGTGGTGCAATAATTTTAAGATAAAATGATTTAAGTGAATTTGAAAGTGAAGTGCACGTTTTGCCATCAACTTGAAGTGTACGGCCAATGGCGGCCCATTGCTTATTACGGCATACCTAACGACTGTTTATTAATAGTTCAACTGATATATGATATTAAATGACTTACCTCGTCAAAACCACCTCGATCGTTTACCTCTTTACGTAGCCGATAAAGATCAACAGGTCGTTTATTTAGCTGAGGCACATGCCGCACAGGAGTGCCCAATTGTCGATGGAATCGATACAATTGTTGCAAATAATTCATATTGGCCCGTGTACTACCTTCCATACGATTCAACTCTTGCATTCGAGTTCGAAATCGAAAAGTCTACACACAAATACACAGATACAGATATACACAAATACAAATACAACAATAAAATATGTCAATTGACAGTTCAGTTCAAATCATACTTTTCTTCACTAACCTCAGTGTCAATATGAAAGTCTGGCTGCCAATTTTCCGGCGGTACAATCTTACAAATACCATAACGTTCAGCTTCGGGACGAATACGGGCAATATATTGCATAGGATCACGAAACTCTTCCTCGGTTGGTCGATAGGTAGGGGCTTCTGGTAAGTTATAGATACGTCGACGAGAATCCGACAGCAATGGACGGATAGCAGCGCTCATCGATGGTGCATTGGCACGAGAGGCGCGTGTGGCCACAGTACGTAGATCAAGAGCTGGTGCTCGTTCCGAAGAAAGGATTGTATTGTCTGCAACAAGCGCAGATGGATCCAGTTTTTTCATCATATTGAATTAAGTTGGCGTTGACGTAAATATCAATCAGATAATGTCTATCGAAGCGATAATAGTCGATGGTGTATCCAAGTTGCTAATGTTATGGCTACTGCGGTATCCTACACAAATGTCAGTGGATTAAAGAAAAAGGGGAATTGTTGGCATAGATATCCACACATCACACATCCTAGACATACATAAGGCTAGGCACACAGATGGATAGAGCAGGAAAGAGTGCGAGAAAGGCAAGCACACACACACACACACACACACACACACATAAACACACATACACACAGGCCTACAATAACTAGTTGGTTGTTGAACGTAACAAGTTTAGAGATTACCGTTGGTGTTGAGAAATATTAAAGTATTTGTTCAATGATATGGATTAACATCAGATGTTCAAAGTGTGGAAGAGAAGAAAGAAATGGTATTTTCCTGACTACTCACCCAATATTTATGCAAATCCTAATAAAGCTACAGTTATACCTGGAATCTCGACTTTAGACTATTGTAGTACCGTTCAAGTAGCAATAAAGTGTGCTGACGATAAACTAAAGTTAAAATAATTTGATCTGATAGATGTTTTAATGTGTAATGTCCGGAAAGTGCAATATTATAGATAAAAATAGTTGTGTTGAAAAAGGAGACTACAACTAGCAACAACAACTATCACCCACACCAATACTATTAATAATAATAATATAAAGATCTAGTAATAGTAATAGTGTAGTGTATTATTTGATGTTGTAACGGTTTGAGTTATTTATAAAACTGGGAAAAAATTACCATTAATTCAAGCTCAGCAAGGGACCAACAGTAATGTGGGTATGTGAGCATAAATTATTTATCATTCCGATTCTGGTCATTCTAAAGTTTTTCTAGTGCCCTTTCTATAACAGCTGCATGAAAGCAATTATAAATATGGAAATGTCTTAACCGGACGATGCACGTGGTCGAATGTGTATCAGGTCGAAAATGCCAATAGCTACAGCCACATACGCAGTCTCTTTCACCGATCAAGCTTTTACAAACTCATTGACATTTTGATTATTTCAGCAATAATCTGCGACGAATGACTAATAATAAAACTTAATTTGTTGGTCATTTATCGTAATACGGTATTAAACGATTAGAGTTATTAACATCTGCACAATTAAACTAGGATTTATTCTATTGAACATGGAATTGGGTGGCGAGTGACGTCAGTGATTAAATGCTTATTATCATAAACTGCTTATCCAGTATACATGTATCCTCATCCATCCATATCATTCCCATTTATATTAATTCTGTTTATTCTCTATAGGCTTCAACGTGCTTTACTTACTGCAGCCGTATACTTTTTATTCTTCATTTGTTATGTTTTATACTATTTCAAGCTTATTTAACATTGTTTTATGCAGAGCTGTTGTTTGTTTAGTGCTAGCTTTACATGTTGCAGATTTGAACTATTTTGTTTATTGCGCCATACTAGCAATCATATTTGTTAACAGAATCACCATTCAACTTTATTTTTGAAAGAACAAATGTTTAGTTCAATTGCACGCCTATTATCAAATATTGTTTTTGACTCACGATCACATCAGTTTATCAATAAATTGCTGATAAAACAAACCGCATAATAGTATTAAATAATACACAGCATACTATATGATTAACGTGTTTCATTTAACTTATCAATAAACTGCAGTGTCCACACATTGAAGTTAAAGCTAAAAGTAAAATCGTACACGGTATGTATGTATTAGTTTGATAACAATGGCATAGCCAATAACATAATAACACAATAAACTACTAATGCCGTTATTCAAATGAGTAGTGTATTGTAATTACACCAGATGTAACTAACTGTAATGCATTTATACTTACAGAAAACGACGCTCTATTTAACTAGTAAAAAGTGATAGTATATGATAGTAGTATTGCAATACAAATATAATAACTAGATGGTGTATTAAAACAATGGAGAAACGAATATGCTGACTATCCAAGAGATAGGCACATAATCACAAGAAGCAATGATAGAACGGCACATGACATAGTTTATCAACCACTTCAGTGTAGTTTATTTATGCTATGCATTTAGCTATGCCATACTGTTAGTAAAACTTGTTTGAAAAGATGATGTGTGGCATAGAATGCTTGTTATAAAGATTTATAACAAGCATGTATAATACAGTTGGTACATGTTAAATTAGTGCATCAAGAATAGCCGACGAGAATGAGAGCAAACAACAAAAACCAGCAATATCCAATGATATGATCTTTTAATTTAACTAATTGTGGAGGCTTTAAACTAATAATCAAAATATCTTTTTTTATATGTAAACTGTGCTGTATTTGTTTCTATTCAAACTTAGTAAGCTAGAATCTTTCATTTCAGTTTAAGATCCTCATTCAGGATACCACTTTGTCATATCAAACTACAATAAAGATCAAACCTAAGTATTTATAAAGTTTTTACTTTTAAACATTAACTTATTTGCATTGAAAACACAACGTTTTAAGAACATTGGAAACATGTACAAGTGTCACCATGAATTGGCCAATTATGCAGCCAAATTCTTTATTAGCGCTTTGTATTTTGTAATAGCTTTTAGGTATACACTTTCATAAGCAAACTCATTATTGGAGTGACTCAATTTAGGTGTGTTTGGTAACATAGAAATACCAAATGCTGGTATACCAATTGCGCGCAAATAACGAGCATCAGTGGCACCAATACCAATTATTGGACGCGGAGCAATGTCTAAATCCTTATAAGTATTTTGAATGATATTCCACCAGACATTTTTATCATCTAATGGCATGAGAACAGGCTCAATACGACCATGTTTGTATGTAATTGTTACGCTATGATTTGTAATCATAAGTAAAGCAATATCATATTGTTAAACAACCTACTTGTATTTGACGGCAAGATCGTCTAACCATTTTGAAAGCTTTTTGGTGTCAGTCTTTGGTGTTACGCGTAAATCAAACGTAGCTTCCATCTCAGAAGGCACGACGTTAAATTGGATGCCACCTTTTAGCATGGTGAGGTTGATGGAACTAACATCAGAAATATGCAGTTTGCCATTATGACTTCCGTTGTTCAAAAGCTTCTCTTGCTCATCGCTGAATTTAAGCAGCTCATTAGCAATTCCCATTAGCTTCTTTGCAGCTGTATTTTTAATAAACTTGCTGCCATGCCCAGTAGCTCCAGTCGCTTTGACAGTGAAAGGCCATGGTGCGCGTTCTCCATACATGACATTATGTACATTATATATACTGGTACCAGCTTCATCCAAAGCAACTCCAATGTTCAAGTCGTTGAACTCTTTCGTCTTGCAAAATACGGCCATGCCTGTGGCTCCTCCAAGTTCTTCATCTGGCACATATGTAAGATGTAGTGTGCGACGTGGTTGCCATCCATCTTGTTTAAGTCTTCGTAATGCTTCGATATAGCTAGATGTCTGGTTAGTTGCGGTAATTGGATTTTATACATGTACTTACGAAATGCCGACTACCTTCATGTCTTGCGTGCCACGCCCAAATATTTTGTAGTCGCCGTTGTCTTGTCGTACACGTTCAGCGGCAAATGGATCGTGTGTCCATTGGTCCTAGTTACTAGTTAGTACAAATTGGTTGTGTATATTGTTACTATCAGTCGATGGATACCTTAAACACCGGCACAACGTCAGTATGCGAATTAAGCATAATGCTTGGTAAACTAGCATCGGTGCCAGTCCATGTAAGAATGGCCACCGGCTTATTTGCAACTGGCTCCACAGTTTTGAACGATAGAGTGATTTCATCGGCCAGTTGTTTCAGAAATGTCATGGCCGATTTGTAGTCTGGATTTGGCTGCTCGGTACGAATACGTATGTAGTCTTGAAAGTTCTTTACAGCCGTAGCATCGCTGGCACTTTGATCCACATCGGATTTAGCGGCGGGCATAGCAGTGGTGTATGTGACTGCATTAGCCAAAATAGCGGCACCAATAATTCCAATAGCCCATAGACGGCTTATGTCAAATATAATGAAGATGGCCATAAATGACAATACAATATTTTGAATATATAAAGCTTATTTTTATAAGAAGAAATTGTAATAACAATCGATCAAAGTACAATTAATTCACTGGATTGAATTTAAGGTAGTAAGTATTGACAAAGACAAAGTAAATGAAATGATATGGCAATAATTGCTGCTAAAGCACAAACGTATGCGTGGATGGGTACTAAGTGCAGCAAAAGCATTGTAGCGCCTGTATAGTCACACAATACCTCATGCATCCTAACTTGAGCAATTCAAAGTCGTATTTCTAGATTTAGTTTAGTGTTTGCATGACAACAAACATTTATACTAGAGCCTGATAATCAAGTTTTACATAGCATGGTATTGCAATTTCTTGTTTTTTACTACTTCTGCAGCAGTTTGCAGGGAACAAAATGGAGTTTTTATACATTTTTAATTTTTTTATCTTGGATTACATATATACTAAAATAGCATTAGTCCATATTTTTAAATTGTAATGTGTATAAATAGACCAGTTCTTAAAGTGTAAGCGTATAGCGTTGTGTTTTGTATTTTATGTCTAAACATTAAATAGCACATATTCAAGTATTTTAAATGTATTTAGCTTTCATTCAGACTGTTAAACGTTTATTAATTTAATTATTCTAATAATGGATTATATATTTTAGCAACTATTTGGTTTTAAATGCGAGACATTTTAAGATATTAAACATTGTAAAAAATATCAGTTTACATTTATTATAAATTAATTTAAGTATTTGGCATTGTCATAGTCTGTAATAGTTATTATTTTGTTACTAATTAGTCTTAATATTTGATATATGTACTATTTTCTTGATCATTCACATGCGTTTTTAACATATTTTCTAACTACATGGCGTATTTTTAGTTACACTATATAGCAGTATGACCATCATAAAACTGTAATATTCATTGTTTATATATCTTAAAATGCCGATAAAACGCTAATTTACAATTTTAAGCCTGAAATTGGTGCGTCACTGTTATGCCAGTATATAGCAGTACTAAACGTGT
The DNA here is from genome assembly GCA_025786725.1 of Syncephalis fuscata. Taxonomy (NCBI): domain Eukaryota; kingdom Fungi; phylum Zoopagomycota; class Zoopagomycetes; order Zoopagales; family Piptocephalidaceae; genus Syncephalis; species Syncephalis fuscata. Next base: position 628,356 of record JAHLTZ010000005.1, on the reverse strand, counting down.
AATTTCAGCGCAATTAGGTGGTATAATTCAATGTAGCGTGCTAAAAAATAATAGTAATAATTTAGTTAATAAAACGTTGCCACGATTATTTATAGTTTTACGTAAAATAAAGCAAATTGTATGGTATTTTGCACAAGTATGTACATAGCATATAGGCAGCTATTGTCAAGGTATGCCGTTATTGTATTACGTGGTGGTGTAATAGCTGTGATAATACGCTAATAGATGTGTAAAAATAGCAGTTTTTTGTCGATCATGTATAAACAAAATATAGCAAAATAATTGCTAAATTTGAGTTCTCCATGCTTAGCTATAAGGAATGGTATGAAATATAGAACAACGATTTTTGCAACAAAAGTTAGTCAAAATGTAATTTATGTGCAATTATAAGTTAGTAAGAAAGTAAGTAAATCCAAAGCTTTCTATAGTGCTAAAGCAAGCATAATAGCAAGTTATTATTTTAAAATAGCGATGCACATCAATGAGTTATACTATATGTATACGTATAACGTAATTCTAGTTAACAAATACTTACATAAATTACATTTTGACTAACTTTTGTTGCAAAAATCGTTGTTCTATATTTCATACCATTCCTTATAGCTAAGCATGGAGAACTCAAATTTAGCAATTATTTTGCTATATTTTGTTTATACATGATCGACAAAAAACTGCTATTTTTACACATCTATTAGCGTATTATCACAGCTATTACACCACCACGTAATACAATAACGGCATACCTTGACAATAGCTGCCTATATGCTATGTACATACTTGTGCAAAATACCATACAATTTGCTTTATTTTACGTAAAACTATAAATAATCGTGGCAACGTTTTATTAACTAAATTATTACTATTATTTTTTAGCACGCTACATTGAATTATACCACCTAATTGCGCTGAAATTACACGTTTAGTACTGCTATATACTGGCATAACAGTGACGCACCAATTCAGGCTTAAAATTGTAAATTAGCGTTTTATCGGCATTTTAAGATATATAAACAATGAATATTACAGTTTTATGATGGTCATATGTAATAAAAACAACGAATAATACAATTTTGCAATTTTAATAGACATTACACATTAATGTTAAAATATTTGTGCAACTATTTTAAATAAAAACAAACAAGCATTCATTTGCATGATGATCTAAAAGTAGGGCATATGTAATAAAACAGTTGTAAATGACGTTTATCATAAATGAATTATATTATTGTTAAAATTTGGTTCTAAAAGCTGTATTTTAGATAGCTAACATTTTATCCTAATGCTATTCTATACCTTTAGTCTTTGATATTTGTTAACACTTATTTTTAGCAATTAGAATGCAATGTGCTGATTAGTTAATATTGTTTTTTAATAATAATTTATTTTTATTACCCATTAAATATTAAATTTTCAATACAATAAACTGAACAACCTTTAATGGCACAAAGTAGGAATAAAATGAGACTAAAACTGATTATATATTTATTAGTACTAAATAAAGCTATTGCTTTAGTAAAAATAGACAATAGTAAAAATTAAACGCTTTGTAGTATTTCGTGATTAACACAATGTATTAACTCATGTTATTAATAATATGTCAAAAATTAACAAGTATAAAAATAGTATAATAATAGTAATGAAGCAGAGTACTTAATGCTAAAGAAAAAAGATATAAGAGGCAATGAAACAGAGAAAATATGCACGTAGAAATAAAAGAATAAAAAGAAGAAACAAGCCATTGACTATCCAATAATACTAGGTACAGGTGTTTTGCGACGCTGACTAATAAAGCTATCGCGTGATGGAGGCGATTTCAATAGTGTTCGGGCCTGTAATTCACGTCGCTGTCGATTTCGCAATCGCTCAGTACGATCTGCAACAACATTGGCCGGGACACGCAATCGACCATCGTTGCCATCGCCGCCATTTCGCTTAGATTCCTTTACACTGGTTACACTACCATTGGTTGGTGGAGACAGCAGTGTAGCGGATGCTACCGTTATCGACGATGAATGATACAGCTCGTTAGACGATAGATTCATATTGGTCATACTTGGATTAAGTCCTAAATTTTTACTACTCTCTATAATCGTTTCGGTAGGCTCGTCCGATTTCGCTCCTCAATCATAATAACTGGCGGCGAACAAGGCGATATAGGCGACATTGGATCCCGTAATGGCGTTTCGGCCCAGTAAAACGGTATACGATAAACACCCGTCACTGGCCGATGGTCCGAGCCAAGCATTTGCATGACCGCATTATACGAAAGACAACGTACTGATGTGGCGGTCATTGGTAGGCCACTGCGTTGATCTCCGCATGGCCGCTGCTTATTAAACATAATAGCGCTTGACTTTTTATTCAATATGCGATGGTGGTGATGTGAACTCGATTTAATACTGCTATTCAGCAACGAGGAAAGGTTCGTTTCAGATCGGGGTCGTCGCGATGGCTGTGGCGGCGATCGTTGACGAAATAGAATACGATCAGTCCACGAGGGACCCGTTGCTTTTGACTTGTGTCATATCGAGGAATAAATGGCACAGGTGGTGGAATAATAGCACTAGCACGTCCAGATGCCGGTCGATCCACAATAGAAGCCTCAATTCGGACAGTAGCAAATGATTGTACACTTTCGGCATCCGAACTTTCCTCAGTACCATTATTGCCACTACTGCCATTATTACCACTACGAACACTGCTAATACTTGAAGCGCGAATACGTAGACTACGTAGACTGGCCGTATCAAGTGTAAATGCCCTGCGCCAGCCATTCTTTCCTGCTGTGCTAGGTGGTACATCGAATTTATAAGTTGGCGGAAAAGTAATCTGTGCCTCGTCGTAGTTGTGAAATACACGTTGAGCAGTGCGTTCTCGTATTAATTGATCACGCGCCAATAATCGCTATAATGATGTAATTGTTAAATAAATAAATAAGCAATTAATTAGTTAATTTACCTTATGCTGGTTTGCACATAACCATGTATCAGCCTGTGCACGTGTGGCTGTTGTACGATAATTTAAATCACCAAACCAAAAGGTATAATCAAATTGATCGCTTACACGCCAGTTACCACTGGCTAATTAAATATCGATTATTAGCCATGTTATATTAGTTACTTAATAACATACCATCTTTAGGATCATCTTTTAATTCGTAAGAGCGTAGTTGCATTTCTTTTTCAATACGCGCATAATCCTGATTTCGCTGTGATATACGTTCAGCGTGTGCTAATAATAATAATTAATAAAATAAAATAGTAATAGTTTCTATTATTACCTGCTAGATGTGAATTAATAAATAAAAGCGAAGTTTCGCCAAATAATACAGAAATGCCTACGGCGCCCTTATTACCAATCATGCCACCCATACCAGTGGCCACTTCGGCGGACTCTACCGCTATTTTAATATCATTTGGTTAGTTTAATAATTAATGATTAATGATCATATAAAGTACACTTGCCTCGAATCCAGTGCCAGCACCGATGCCATACAAATACTGCCAAATGAAGGGCCCCCATACCTTGACTGCCAATTAAAAAGTATTCACTGCCAAACCAATTAGATAGTCGATGCTCCCATGCCTCGTATTCAGGCGAGAAGAATACTGCATTGGCCGCAGTACTTAGGCATTCTTGCGTGCCAATAACCAGTAGATGATAAGGAGGAGCTGATGACATGGATAATAAATGATTATTAGGCGTATCTTCCGGCGCTTGTTGTCCATCACGATTGTGTGGTAGAAATGGTGATAATGCCACGGGTGGTTCCTATTATTTAATTATTTATAAATATTTTATTTCTTTCATTCTAGCGCTGTAGTCATTATTTCTTACCCGCCCGTTCATATTCCATGTACCAATAAATACTTTAAGACCGTGTCGATCGGGTAAAGTCGCTGGATCAGGCGGTATTTGACTAAGTCGCCGCTCTGCTCCAGTTAAATCACGGGCCCCATGCGGTGATGTAAATATCGATTCAAGTCGTCGCCAAAAGGCATCGCCCCAGAAAGCATCCTTCCATCGACTGAACATTCGCGGTATATCGACATCTCTATCCTCTTCAAGTGTTGATTTAGATGGACGATCAGTACTGTTATTATTATCGCAATTTGGTGTTGTGTCCTTGAATGGAAACTCTAAATAAACAATCAACTAATCAATTAACCAATCATCATCCAAATAGACTGACTTACTAAAATGCTCATTAAACTGTAATCCATTATAAATTGTGATCGATTCATTAGTTAGTAGCTATTATTGTTATCATTACTAGTCTTATTACCTCTTTTCTTTTAGGTGTGCCTTGGAATGGACAACAAACTTCATCGGGTAGACTTTTACCACATCCACTATCGTTTGTTTGGTGATCATCATCAATATTAATATCATTCGATAAAGGTGGTGGTAATGGTAGTGGTGACAATGGAGGTGATGGAGATGTTGGAGTTAATAGTGGTGATAATGAAGGAGACGACGGCGAATTAGTGCTTCTTTGTTTCCGATGCTTTGAATTACCAAGTTTTACCCCTGATTTTGCTTGATGTGAGATTCGTCGAACCAGTTGTCCAGTGGTATCGCGCGTCCATGTTTTCCATCCTTTACGTCGTACGCGTGACTTGGCGGGAACAATCGGTGGATTAGCGTCATTTTTATGACTTTGCGGGTGATTGTGACTATGGCTGGTGTGATGTCGTTCTTCAGGCGGGCAAAGGCATGGATCAGGTATTGGTGCGGCTGGAGTCGGAGTGGCTGGTCCTTCAATCATGGGTGTTCGGGGCTTGGCTAGCGTACGCCGCCAACTTGCCAGACCAAATGGATGGTGGCGGCGTTGTGAGCGTCGTGGCGGTGAAGACGACGAAGGTCGGCCATTGACTGCACGCCACCAAGGTGTCCAAAACGATAATGCCATAGATAAATTGTGTGTATTTATATAAGTATATAGATATATATATATACCACAAGTTCGATAAATATTAAAAGTGAATCAATTCAGGAGGTCGAATAGACCAACTTACACACCACTGCACACTTTCTTAATAATTTATCGTATTTTCTCTTAAATATAGTATTAATACGTATCACTAGCCCCTTGGGTCATCTCTTATTTGTTACTACGCCAATGCAATGAGTCAATTAGTGTTAGAGATGAGGCGAAAGAATAGTAGGAATGCCGGTGAATGAATAACAGGAAGGAACTTGAACAGGCAATAGCACTGATATCAGATGAGGGTTTATAGTGAACCGGTCACGCGTTAGGCACGTTGTTGCTCCATTAATTGAGTCTTCTCCTCTCGCCTCTACTCACATTATTAGCACGCGCTTGATTATTCATTCTTGCATTCCTCACTCTGTCTCTCTTATCTAGCGTGTGGATAGGAGATGGTAAAGTATGGACGTGCCCGTGCTATTTGCATGTGCTTACGCATGTACACATGGCAGTTGGTTCGACCTCTGTTCCTTTGCCAGAAATCCGGTAATTTAAAACTAAGAAGCTATTTTACTTTGACTGTTACATCTTTAGTTACTCATTTCATCACATTTTCCTATTACTATCTTATCGTCTTATCTTCTTTTTAGTTATTCTATTTTGTAGTATATTATACGGTAATACAGAATATAACAGTATAAATAACATGCGTATTTGAACATCAATAAAAAACACTATTTAATTCTTAGTCTTTATTTCGCTTATTTTACATAACACCTGTTCAAGTAGCCTCAACAGCATGCCGTATCTTCTGGCTACAACTACCGCCACAAGATATTTCTGATGAAGACACTCAACCTATTATTATTGCATATGGTGGAGGCCATTTGCTTCATCAATGGTTGGCAAATAAACTGCGTCTACTAAGTTAATACCAAGAATGCTCAAGAGAATAGCGAACATTAGAAACGCTAGTCATCCTACCTTTTTGGCACCATAGACGAGTATCTTACATTGCAAATATGCCCAAATACACAGTAGAAGATTGGAAAATAGAAGAGACCATTCAGATGTAATAATTCATGCTGTACATAGCAACAACAATAATGCAGAATGACATAGAATTGCAATCATATGACTCTATTGATATTCTGTCAATTTTCTACACATGACCAACAGCAACAATATCAACCTCAATGCTCCAAAGAAGCCAAATAGTATGTTACATTTTTTATTGAATGTTTAATATTATTACTAATACAATGTTCTGTTACAATTAATCAATTTTATTCTATGGAAATGGTAATGGACAATAACATTACGTTAATATTTTTGTGAATGATGATTTAAACACGAATTAATCTAATCGAATCATTACGATTAGTTGCGTAAAAAAATTACTGCCCTGGGGGGGAGTCAAAGTAAATATCAACCAACATTAATACTGTTACGGCTAATAATAACAGTGACAACAAATATTGCTTTGTTTTCATTTTTAATCAACAAAATCTACTACTACCATATTTGGTAACTGTAATTATCTATTTTCTCTCACACTAAAAATATCATTATACATCGTCATATTCCACGCATTACTTTTTACTTGTTTTTTGGAAATTAATAATAGTGGCGCTCCAATAACTACATTTAATAACATTCAATCTGTTAAACATGATGGCGAATGGTGAGTGACATCATTGATCAAAATACTTTGTATTGTAGATTTATCATCCAGTACGCATATCTATTCTATCCATTCATATCATTTTATGATATATTAAGCACATTCTTATTTATCGTATGTTGCAATAAACACACGTTTTTCATTGCATTGAGCTATACACACGACAAACTTAACAGCACTACTCATACTATCCATTTTATCATTTTTATTTTATAATTGTTCTGTTTAAAAACTTTGTACGTTTAATGTTAGCTTTATTGGCTATAAATCTTAGCTCATATGAGTATATAGTGTGAAAATAATAAATAGATAGACAATATATGCATGCTAAATAATAAATCTACGATAATGAGTATTCTGATCATAAATATATTCACTACCCAGTCCCATGCTCAATAGAACGAATGTTTAGTTCAGTACGCGAATACTATCAAGCACAGTCATTCGAGTCACGAATCGTATTAAATGAACCCCGATACTATTGTTAAAGCAGATAGTATTATTTATGTTTACAATCAAAATCATTATAATGCATCAAATAGTAGATTATTTACTTAAACTATACAAAATAACAGAATTACATTCCAATAGATGAGGAAATAATATATAGCCAATTCTTTTACAATGCGAATCGATTTAACATGTTTGCAAATCGTTCATAAGTAGTTCTGTTTCGACTTCTTCATTGTTTGAAGATCGATTTGGAGTAATTGTACTAGCATCTGTCGACGGGCCAGTGCGGCTTAACCTCTTCGACAGTATCTTGTACTGCCATAGCTCGCAACCGTTCAGTAATAGCATCTAAGGAGGAGACAGTTAATTCGGCAGTAGCACCAGGATCATTACGATGTCCAATGGTTGGACGTCGTAAACAAACATAATGTCTTAACAAATTAATAATCTATACAATGTAATAATAATAATAAGTTAAAATACACACTACACAAAAATATACTTGCCTGTTCCATTTGCATTATTGTATTGCGTCGTTGTGTCAACTGCTCCATAGCGTCAGCACTATGTTCAGATAAATTGACGGTAGTATCATTATCTCCATCGTCATTATCATCATACTCATCCTTGGGCAGCGCAATTGCTTTGTGTCGCATATGACGTAATCGTCGTAATAAAGCCAGACGAGAACGTGCCATATCCAACGGTGATGGTGATGATCCATCTGCTGCTGTTGCTAATGCACCTATAATATTTATTTTAACTAATTAACAAACAACTATCAGTTAGACATTAAAATACTAACCTGCATGTAATAATAAAAGTACACATTCAACATGATTCGATACAACCGCTATTGTGCATTGGTTAGAGTTATTCTATGTCATTGCGTAATAATAATAATAATAATGACTTACCCAGATGCAACGCACTGTTGCCATTTGTATCTCGAGCGTTAACTTGGGCACCATGTTCTACAAGTGATTTCATTAGTTCTACATGTCCTCCCGATGCGGCCCAGTGTAATGGCGTACGCCCATGACTGTCGTGGCACGTTGCTGCCACGCCCTCTTTTAATAATCCAATAGCTATTGGTAATATTTGATTAATACTATATTCCATAGCGTTGATTGCAGTGCAAGCTTACCTCGTAAAGCATCACCTTGCTGTACGGCACTTAACAAGGCTTCCTCACCAATGCTTAAACAAGACGCTAGCAAGCCTCTAGTTAATCGTGCTTGCAAATCCTTTTTTGCGCCAGCCCTGCTCCTTCTACTACTGCTGCCACTGCTACTATCGTCGTTGATAGTTAAGGCTGAAAAGTTAGTCGTCGCGTCCGTGAATCGGCAGATCTTTTATGAATGCCGGCAGACGGAGACGGAGCCAATAAAGAAATGACTCGCTGGCCAGGCGCATGCGGCGAGGATGCAGGTGTTTGAGTGGACGGCATTGTCGAACGTCTTTTCAATAGACGTCGGTGTAGTTTAGTAGGTAGAGAAGTGGAAGCGTTGGTAATATTCATGGTTGGCTTACAGAAGAAGGTGCAAAGCAGAGCACGTTCACAGCTGTCTACCAATAAAGCGTTAGACTCCGCTTCCCCTTTTCCCGTTACTGTGAAAGGGCTGTAGTCACAATGATATCAATAACTACGATTTATTTACAATAATCATCTACACTGCGCACAGTCGCTGGTCTGTGTTATAGGAGAAACGGTATAATTGCTCGTCGTTCAGGTGGATAATTAGAAAATGTTTTCTGATACCATGCGTGCACGATCAGCGACCGAGGAATAAGATTGGCTGCTGTATTTACAACAAATAGATAACCAGGCCAACTACCAGCCATTAAAGCCCAGCCTGTCCATTCCACAATCTCTCCAAAGTAGTGTGGACAGCTGATTAGCTCAAACATGCCACCATACGGTATGGAGTATTTGCTGCGTCGATCCACAGATGCTTTGGCGTCATTAGATGTTGTTTCTTGTAGACGATCGTTTCAATGCCAGTAATTGATAATCGCTGTAAATGTTAAGTGACCAGCCCATTATAAATAGATTCAAGCCTAGTATGCACTTTAGCCAGCCTAATACATTATCTGCTCGAATAAGCTGTCGAGCCATCTCGGGGCCAAATTTCCCAATCCAGTATCCGTTAAGCCATCCGTTGGTCACATTAAAGCTCATCATTGCTAATGCCGTATAAATAGGTATTGGTGACATGTGTGGCGATTTAAGAGGCAGGATAATAGCACGATTTAAATAGTGAAGTAGCCAAAGATAAATTAAGAGCATTGGTAGCCAGTGAGAGTAGTTATCACTATGGTAGTTGCCACTATCGGATGCTGAGGGAGTTATCATATAAAAGATAGGATGTAGAGCAGCGTATAAATGAAAATGGCCAGCTGCACCGTAAAGTAAAGCAAGTGGAGAGATAATCTCGGCAATAAACCATCCAATTCGACCAGGTAGTGCGATATTATGCAACCAACTAGGTGCTAGACGACCTATAATAAAACCAATAAATATTGTTGTCTTCATTATAATATCGGCACCTACCATACCAGCCGCCAAGCAGCGTTGTAGCCCCAAATCCTAAAGGTGCAAATGTTATAGCTATTTTCATAAAAAGCTCATAGACATCTTGTTCTGAGATGACTAAAGTAAACAGTGACATGATGGCAAACAAGAAAAGGCTAATGTGTATCACTACAGCATGATTAGATCCAAAAAAAGTGCGGTTTTATTTATGCCTGATAGTTGTATTCTCAACTCGGAAACGAGTTTATTATAACTTTTAGCAATTCAAATCAGTATGCTAATAATTTTAAGATGCTGTGTTCATCTTCAATAGCATTAGCTACATGATAAACAACTGTCATTGTACTTGCATTTATAGGTAATATGATAATTCTTTAAATATATTTTATTAAGTGTATTTGTTCAGCAATTGAATATAAAAATAAACAATGACATCATCATCATCATCATTATTTAAACCATTTGAACGCGCCAAATCATTTACCAAAATATACTTAGTAGAATCAGCCTATGCCAAAAGGTATTGTAGAATAGATCTAACACAAGGATCGATACACCACGCAGAAGAGCTGTAATTAATACAAATAATGCCATAATGGCGTATATGTTAGTAAAGATGAAACATAATGCTACACCATAATGCATGCAAGTTTAATGAGATCAGAACTTCTTAGAGATTAATTGACAGCATTGGCCCATCTCACATAAAGTGGAGGAAGTTTGTATGCCTAGCCAATAGGAAAAAAATCATCTTTTCTCTTGCTTATCAAAAGCATTGTAGCAATATCCAACTAGCTGTACCCATTACTTACCAGTATACATATGCCAGTAAAACTTGTATTGTACTCTACAAATGAGAAAAGTATAAGCTACAAAAGTCAAGGAATTCGTTGCAAAAAGTGCAGTATAATAACGTTCAGAAAATAATAACGACTTTAAAGCCGCCGCCTTACTGCAGTAACACCACCCGGAACACACATAACGTAGTAGATTCACTAGGAACGGTATACGTAGGGCTCCGGACCAACGCGCACTTGTCGACGCTGGCTATCTACTGACTACCAGAGATATGTCTCTTCATGCCGTTTTCATACAATTGTCATGAAAACAAAACCAATATTTATACATACACGGATTTCAAACATGGCTTAACGAGAAATACGCAGCGTCTAATAGAACAGTAGGGCAATAGCGAGAAGGTATAAAAAGTGGTGGAGGTGACATAGTAAAGAAAAGAAATAAAGCAAAAAGAAATAGTTGCTATAGCACGAGTAATGGCACTTTTATTGAAGCAACTGGGGTGGCGCCCATGTATTTATTTTTTAATGTATTTGCACAGTGGATGGTAGTTTACAGAATTCAATATGACTAATTGGAGGAAAACTAGAATTGCCATTGAGCAATCCCACACTTTAGAATTCTGCTGGCTGTTCTGTGTCTTCGAATGTACAACGGCCAATTGCATATTTGCTCTTTGTCTCAATATAATACGAGCTGCGATTCGGAATTTCCTATGTCAGTTTCTCCGTGGATGTAGGACCAAACGCAAGACTCAAGACCAATGTGTTCATTGAGCACGGTCGACGAACGTAAAACCTCGCCGGAAAGATCTGCTTTGGCGGACCATGCTCCGGTGATGACCATCTCGTCGGTATATACCATTTATCAAAATAATAATAATTTCAAAATACATAAGTATTATAATCAATATGATGCTGATGTAAGTGAGTTTGTAACTATTTGATAAGCAAATAAACTGCGCAACTTGTCAAAGCGTTTATCGCTGAATTTATCATTTCAGTAAAGCAAACTGTTTATTGATCTGGTTTTTACAATTAACAAATACCTGCATTATAGTTTATACGCTACAATGTCAAATAATAGAATACAGGTATGACTATATATTTCTTGCCAATATCGCTTTCGATAAGCAGCTTATAGCTTTAACTAAAGTAAAATGAGCAAACTTCTACATACGATTAAATTCAACAGGAATTAGTGTTGGCTGCAAAATCAAATGCTTTCTTTTTGTTATCATAAAATTAAAGCTATAGCTTGTTTATAAAAAAACAGGATTCATTGACAATGTTAATAACATGCCTACTCAATGCAAGTTAATGAGCCATAATTATCATGTAGCCTATATAGTATACAATGAGCTGCTTTATTGAGTGCCATACTTACCTGATGCCAAGTTTTTTGGCTATGGGAAAGAAGTATTGAATTAAAATATATCAGGGTTACTAAAGGAGAAAAATTAGTGAAAATAGCAAATTCGTAAAAATACTGATAAAATTGCTTGCATTCATACTCAGTGTTGCCGTTCGTTGCAAATATGACGAAATGGTCGCTATTTCTAATGCAATCCGTATGCTCTGGTCAGCCGATAAACAAAAGTCATGGTGACGCGCTTAAAGCATAGATGTATCACTAATTTTACAGTCGTGATTAGTATGGTTTATTTTGTTAAAACAATCAAATGTGAATTTAAACTGTGTAACGGTTTAGAATTTAACACCAAAGTGAAAGTTGTGTGACAAGTAAAATCAATTCAAAGTAAAGTGCTCTATTTTTTACTTAGCTTGCATTGCTTCGACCAATAAACAGCTAAAAAGAATTACTAATGAATATACTACTAAATTTACTATTAGCTATACTAAACTGACATTTAATAAGTATTTATACTCTTTTATTATATCATATGTATTTAATAGTACAATAGCTTTCTACTTAAAGTTGTTGTTTCTTGTTTTTTGTTCTTATGTTTATATCGGTATAAAGACATTTTATTTTTAACACATTCATCGTATTTACAAGTAAATCGAAGCTCCATGCTGATTTTCATTTCGAGTATTTCCAAACAGGATTGTTTTGACCAAAAGTCCGCTCAGCATGTTTCAAAACGCCCAATTTAAAATCACTGATGTCCTAATGATAACATTCTTAAAGCACGTAAAACGGCTTAATTTATTTGAAGTCCCACAGCATAGCATTTCTCTTTTTCTCTCCAATTTTGCTATACAACATAGATATAAGCATTTTCAATCTTACAACACCATCATCAAGCATTATCATTTGAGCGTACAATGTTTTACCCAATCGTTGTTGGAGCGACGTTGACTTTATACGTGCAGTCTGCACTAGCTAGGTCAAATAACGATAACAATTTGCCGACTCCAATTCCTGGCTGGCTTCAGAATACACTGTATCAAACAGTCCTGCTGAAATCAATATTAAATCAAATAGTCGACATGTCCAGCTGAAACGACGCCTATTAAGTGATGATCTAACCTATTTTACAAGTCCACAAGGACCACTGGTATCTCTTAAGGGATCTTCGGAACGTCATCCACCTCCAGTGGTGAAATTTGCTACTAGAGTAAATGACGTTCACGAAAAGCTTAAGCTAACTGGTAAAGGTATCAAGATAGGCATTGTCGACACCGGTATAGATTATGATCATCCTGCATTTAGAGATAGCTCTGGAGTGCGCTCTAAAATTGCTTTTGGTCATGATTTTGTTGGTGATAAGTTCAATGGCAAAAATAAACCTGTAGAGGGCCCATATCCGAATGATTATCACGGACATGGTACAGCCGTTGCTGGAATTATTGCAGCAAAAACAGATACATTTGTTGGCGTGGCGCCGGACGCCATTCTTGGCGCTTATCGTATTGCTGGATGTAATGGAAGATAAGTGTACCTGCTTTAGGCAAAGCTATTAACCAGGCAATAGCCCATCATATGGACATAATCAACGTGTCTATGATCATTTCAGCAAATTATGTCACTGAAGATGTTTTAAAAGCATTTGAAACTGCCGCCAGCCTAAACATTGCAGTGCTTGCAAGCGTTGGTAATCGTGTAGAAGACTCTATGTGGAAAAATTATTTTCCTTCTGGACTACCATCTGTTATATCGTTGGAGCAGCAAATGTGCCATCTATTATAGCACGTGTCTTTCGGCCAGAGTTTACTAACAACTTGTTTCCATATAGCACTATTTGTGCAAATAGCCAGCCTCCCGTACAAACAGTGGGTATTCGTTTTCCGCACTGGATGGAACTCCAGAAAACAAACAATGTAAATTCAAAGACAATGTTGCTGGTCATGTAGCTTTAGTGAACGAGTTCCATTGCTCTGCCAGCGATCTAATTCGTGAAGCTAAATTAAATAGGCTATTGGTGTCATGGCACCATTATCGTTTGACATTGAGCAGACAATTATGTGTGATATACCATTCTATGCAATTATTTCCGAAATCAGCAATATGATAACACCGCATGTTCAACAGAATCCAAATATCGATTGGGATTTTCTGGATAAAACCATTTCAATAGAGTTGCCGGAGCATATTGATAACAGAACTATTTCATCATGGGGACCCACATTAAAAGTACAGTTGAATCCAGACATACTGGCTCCTGGAAGAAATCTTTTCACCACAACACTGAGCAGCAAGAAAGAAAATTACATGCTTATGTCGGGTACATCTATGTCTTCACCTTACGCTGCAGGTATAATTGCTCTTTTATTTGAAAAACTTGGCGTAAATCGCTTGGAAAACAAAAGTCGAATGCCAATTAATGGCTTAAAGGCCGCATTAAGAAGTTCTAGCGTCCCATTGACTTCATTCGATGGCAAAGTACTGGACTCGGTTGCTCATCAAGGTGCCGGTTTATTAAATGCTTGGACACTTATTGCAAATGCCACACAGGTATTACCCGGTGCACTTGAATTATCCACCGAAGCTTTTAGAAGAAAAAAGACCATCACGCCATCCGGCGTTATTACTCGGCAAAAATTACAATTACTAATAATTTGGAAAAAGCACAGTCATACACATTAGTACATAGATCAACACCTTCGGTTCGCGGCATCAATTTTAATGGCAAGTCAGTATTTGTACCACAGCATAGTAGCGCATCTGCCAAGGTTGTGTTTAAACCAAACTTGATTCATGTTGAAGCTGGAAACAGCCGTGTTGTTGAGATTGAAATTACCGAACCTTCCTCATTACCATTAGCCGAGAATTGGGTATATTCAGGTTTTATTGCCATCGATCCAGGATATTCCAAGGGCCAAGTTTCTTCCAGTGCCATGCACGTTCCTTACCTGGGTTTAAAGGGTGCTACTCAAATTGTTATAAAGCAAATGGCCAAACAAGCGCAGGCAAATAATAAATTGCTACTAAAAAATCATGGTTGATGCATGATACTTTAATAAATAAACAAACGTTATATCAGTGCACCAAATTTACATTCAGTATGAATTGGTCAACAATTTAATTAATTAAAGCGCAGTTTGAGTGGTAATACACTGTTGGTTAACATTAGTAAAAATTAAAACAGCTAGTGATTAGAATCAAAAACTATTTCATCTGCATCAACGCAAAATATCGTGAATCCATCAGAGTCCACTCCCTTAATAGAGGCATTTATTACCATGTTATCGGGTAGATCTTCAGGCACTGGCAATGATATGTGTAAATCTTGATATCCTGGATAGAGCGGACAACTAAAGCCATGCTTCTTTTCTTCTTCGCATATATCCACTGCAAGCTCGTATTTTAGAAAATCAAAACGGCCTGTCAAGTGTATAACGGACCCAGGAAGAATAGGAGTCTTGAATTGTCCACCAATGACGATCGCCAGCTTGGTGCCTGGAACGATAGGATGCTGGTTTACCATAATAGAGTTGATTTGTCCGGTTTTAAAACGGCTTCTTTTACATGGCGCAAACTGAAGCTGGGTATTGACAGGCTCTGATGATACACCATCGGTGTTGGGGGATAGTTTTTTAAAAATATTAGTAAGGCCTGCGCGTAGCCGTGGACTTCCAAAATCGCCGAAAAAAGTGCTGGTTCTTTGTTTTCTTAATGTGGGTCTATCGACTGGAGTGGGTAATTCATTATTGTTACTGGCTAATTGGCTTGCTACCGCTGCATTTGCTTCAGCTACGCGTTCAAATGGCCAGGTTTGCGCGTTAACAATTTTATCCAGTCTGTCGTGCCTAGCAAAATGACGATCAAGAAGCTGGTTATTTTTCTCCTCAAGTTTGCTGGCTGTAACGCCAATAAAGCTGTTGCGGCCGAATGATGCCAATCGGTTATTTTGAAAATCAAAAGTAGGCCGATGCAGATTGCCTACGCCGGAACCTTCGCCATTATTATTATTATTATTACTATTGGTGTCGTCCGATATTTGAGCTCCGTCTACATGTCCTAAAGTCGCATCAGCCACTATTAATGCCACGAAAAGGACAGTAGCCCGGATATGCATTCAGAAGAATGGTATACAAAGTATTTACTTGTAAGATAATATTATGAGGCATGAGACAGAACTAATTCTTATGGCTACGCCATCGGCTTCTAGAAAACTTTTTATAGTTCCGCTTTAGCACCTGGTTGGGTGAGCAAAACCGGTAAAAGCACTTGATCTCGTGGTGATGATCAACGTGTTTTTTTTACCTGCAACTGAAAAGTACCTTATGGTCATGGATGTAACAACCAATAACTTTGAATTGCATATTTGGCCATCTCCATTGGTAGAAAGATTAAATCAACACCTAATGTTTATTGGACAGTTGCTTGAAGCACGATATAAATTCCGCGGACAACAGACTATTTAATAAAAAAAATATGTCGATTCCGACACCACGTGCAATATATATCAGTTAATAGCATGATTAAAAACCGGTCTTGCTTTTTAAGAAATGAACGCTCTATAAACGTCATTGATTCACGTGTATACATCGATACTAACTGCGAGGTACATGAGCTTGCCATTTACTGGAAATATTTCTGATGTAACATTGCTGCCTAATATTATTGCTCATGAAGTTCCATTGCTGTCCAATAAAAACACGTTCGAATATCAGATGTGTTTCTTGATAAACTGTATTGTACCATCAAAACTATTACTGAGCTATTATTTTTATTGTAAATGATTATGCACATCTAGCTTACAGTCATTTTTTTAGCATAAATATGAAAATAAAACAAAATAATTTGAAGCCAAACACGCAATTTACATTCAATAAGCATAAATCCCAGTACACACAACTTATTGCTTACATGCATATTCTATTGTTGCAACACGCCACTCAGTTGTATCAAACGCATTACAGCAATATTACTATATATATGCCTAGAATTGGTGTGCTTTGAAGGTCAAATGGCAACATTCGGCAACATTTAATATATTGAACTACACATTCGTTTATTTACATGATTATGAATGCTGAATGACGTCAATGATCGAAATATTAATTATCGTAGATTTATTGTCCTGTACTCGTACATTCGTTACTCATTCATATCATTCCCATTTTATATTAATTCTGTTTATTCTCTATAGGCTTCAACGTACTTTACTTACTGCAGCCGTATACTTTTTATTCTTCATTTGTTATGTTTTATACTATTTCAAGCGTATTGAACATTGTTTTATCCAGAGCTGTTGTTTGTTTAGTGCTAGCTTTACGTGTTGCAGATTTGAATTATTTTGTTTATTGCGTCATACTAGCAGTCATATTTGTTAACAGAATCACCATTCAGCTTTATTTTTGAAAGAACAAATGTTTAGTTTAATTGCACGCCTATTATCAAATATTGTTTTGACTCCCGATCACATTAGTTTATCAATAAATTGCTGATAAAACAAACCGCATAATAGTATTAAATAATACACAGCATACTATATGATTAACGTGTTTTATTTAACTTATCAATAAACAGCAGTGTGCACACATTGAAATTAAAAGCTAAAAGTAAAATCGTACACGATATGTATGTATCAGTTTGATAACAATAGTATAGCCAATAACATAATAACATAATAAACTACTAATGCCGTTATTCAAATGAGTAGTGTATTGTAATTACACCAGATGTAACTAACTGTAATGCATTTATACTTACAGAAAACGACGCTCTATTTAACTAGTAAAAGTGATAGTATATGATAGTAGTATTGCAATACAAATATAATAACTAAATGGTGTATTAAAACAACGGAAAAACAAATATGCTGACTATCCAAGAGATAGGCACATAATCACAAGAAGCAATGATAGAACGGCACATGACATAGTTTATCAACCACTTCAGTGTAGTTTATTTATGCTATGCACTTAGCTATGCCATACTGTAGTAAAACTTGTTTGAAAATATGATGTGTGACATGGAATGCTTGTTATAAATCTTTATAACAAGTATGTATAATACAGTTGGTACATGTTAAATTAGTGCATCAAGAATAGCCGACGAGAATGAAAGCAAACAACAAAAACCAGCAATATCCAATGATATGATCTTTTAATTCAACTAATTGTGGAGGCTTTAAACTAATTATCAAAATATATTTTTAATATACGTAAACTGTGCTGTATTTGTTTCTATTCAAACTTAGTAAGTTAGAATCCTTCATTTCAGTATAAGATCCCCATTCATGATACCACTTTGTTATATCAAACTACAATAAAGATCAAACCTAAGTATTACAAAGTTTTTACTTTTAAACATTAACTTATTTGCATTGAAACACAGTATTTTAAGAACATTGGAAACATGTACAAGTGTTACCATGAATTGGCCAATTATGCAGCCAAGTTGTGGATATTATAAAAAACATTGATTTACATTTATTATAGATTAATGTAGTTAGTTGCCATCATCGTAGTCTGTAATAAGCTATATCTTAATTATCTGTATTGAACCAATATTCAGTAATACAAACAATCATGTTAAACTGTTATTATTATAAGATAGATATTAGACATGAGTAAAGCTTATGTATTGTTACGTGTTGTATATCATTTATTGTAAACGAATCGTATAGTAATTTTCTAACTACTTAAGCATAGCGACAAAGTGTAAACAAACACCAATATAATTATCGATAATACTAGCTATGCTGTAGTGTAATTATCAATGTTGTACAACACAGTGATGATTAATTGATTCTCATTGCTTCATTACTATTAACAGGCAGAATATTGACATTTTAAAATCAAAGTGATTTATTTAATAACATTTAAATATTCAGTGACAAATACTCCAAATCTTACTTTGATTATAATGGCCATTAATTTGCCAAGTTTTTAATCAAATTCTTGTAAAACACAATGCCTTCCAAATAAACACTTTCGTACATAAATTCGTCATCGGAATGCAGTAGAATTGGTGTGTTACGTATTGGTGATATACCAAATGCTGGTAATCCGAGCTTTCGTAAAAAACGTGCATCTAATAACAACATAAGATTGCATTTATGCTGCTGTATCATTCTTACCGGTGGCCGCAGGGAATATCTCTGGATTAACGGTAATGTTTCTAAATTTAAAGTTAATATCAAATATTATTAAATTTCAAGTAGCTTACAAGTCTTTGCATGTTTTTTCTATTATTCGTTGCCAACGATCAGTACCAGTAGGAGGTTTTGTAGATATCGCTCGTATATCATCTTTAAATATAAGTGTTACGCTGGTGGTGAAAATTGTAAATAACTAGGAATATTGAGTTAAATTACTTACTTGTTTTTGGCAGCAACGCTATCAAGCCATTGCGAAAGCTTTTCAAAGTCAGTATGTGGTGTTATGCGGAAATCAAATACTAATTAGGTAAATAAACATGGAGTTTAGCTGATGGCCACTTTATTCAACCTACCTGCTTCCATTTCGGCTGGCACCACATTGGACTGAACACCTCCCTAGTTGCATAGTTAATATGGTAAAAAATATAAATAAAAACTACTTGCCTTTAACATAGTAAGATTAATAGTAGTGACATCTCCAAGAGTGAGTGGCTTGCCATTGTGACTTCCTGTCTTTAAAAGCTCTTCTTGTTCATGGCGATACACAAGAAAATCATTAATAGCGTTCATCTAAAGCATGTTTAAATACAAAGAATTATCAATATAACTGTACCTACCAGCTTTTGTGAAGCCGTGTTTTGAATAAATTGACTGCCATGACCAGTACTTCCCCTTGCTTTAACTGTGAATGGCCATCCAACACGCTCATCATAGTACAAGATATAGTTGCTACTAGGACTGGCTTGGCCTTTAGACAATAAGCATTAAACGTCACAATTATTAATATCATGCTTACCTTCGTCTAAAGAAAATCCAATGTTTAAGTCGTTGAACTCTTTCGTCTTGCAAAATACGGCCATGCCTGTGGCTCCTCCGAGTTCTTCATCTGGCACATATGTAAGATGTAGTGTGCGACGTGGTTGTCATCCATCTTGTTTAAGTCTTCGTAATGCTTCGATATAGCTAAATGTCTGGTTAGTTGCGGTAATTGGATTTTATACATGTACTTACGAAATGCCGACTACCTTCATGTCTTGCGTGCCACGCCCAAATATTTTGTAGTCGCCGTTGTCTTGTCGTACACGTTCAGCGGCAAATGGATCGTGTGTCCATTGGTCCTAGTTACTAGTTAGTACAAATTGGTTGTGTATATTGTTACTATCAGTCGATGGATACCTTAAACACCGGCACAACGTCAGTATGCGAATTAAGCATAATGCTTGGTAAACTAGCATCAGCGCCAGTCCATGTAAGAATGGCCACCGGCTTATTTGCAACTGGCTCCACAGTTTTGAACGATAGATTGATTTCATCGGCCAGTTGTTTCAGAAATGTCATGGCCGATTTGTAGTCTGGATTTGGCTGCTCGGTACGAATACGTATGTAGTCTTGAAAGTTCTTTACAGCCATAGCATCGCTGGCACTTTGATCCGCATCGGATTTAGCGGCGGGGATAAGCGTTATATGTGAAGCCACGATGGTTAATATAGTGGCACCAACTAATATAAAATACTTTGTATGCATCAGTGAACTATAAAAAAGTATATCTTCCAAAAAAGAGCTAGCGGCAGTGTAATAAGAAAGCATACGTTTCATATCTTTAAAAAAATAACGCTTTAACTATTTGAAGTAAAATTGCTACAAAAAAATTATGAGAATTTCAGAAAGCGTACGTATACTGTGTTACTTTAAATGCATATTTATTGGAGTACGCTTTTTTTTTACCGGTTTGTTAGTTTGCCGCCTTATTTACACGCAATTTATGTAGCTAATTGCGACTGATCTTTTTTAAAGTAAAACTGTATATTTTATTTATTGCGTAAATCATTATTAAAGTACTAGGCTGACATTTACTTTACGCCCCACCCACTCCAGCGCAATAGATTTTAATGACTTGATTTGATTAATTTATGCTTAAATGATCATTCACGATAAATATTAACGTAATATTATTGCCCATTATTATTTCCATAAAATTGATTAAATGTAACAAAACATTGTACTAGTAATAATATTAAATATTTCAATACAACTTACATTTGATATCTAAATAGTCTTACTGGAAGAAGACTGAACCCGCGTCCTCGGCGGTGATTGTATTGGTTTGAGATGGTCTGGCAAACTCAGCTGGTCTGCCATTTGCCTCCCAGATTGATTCGATAATATAAAAATATCCTTGCTTACCATGACATCCCGATTCCACACCGCCTGTAGTTTTGGCAGACTAAGGTGGTGTGTTAGGTATGATCATTTATACTATTTTTTTGTTAACTCTTTTTTTATGGATCACTATTTAATTATATATGCAAATATGTGGTTTAGAATAGGTATGTTTACAAGTATTTTATTTAACATTCAATAAACACTGTTGCTTATATATTGAATCCAATGCTTAAAAGTTTAGTTGCTAATTATAATACCATGTTCTATGATAATGACATTTTTTTATGTATTGATATCATTCTTCTTATTTACTAATAACATTGTTCTATGAATATATTTGTCTTTATTGTTTGTTATATATTCTTCTTATTACCATTGTTTTACTGATGACATATTCTATGAATATATTTGCTTTTATGCTATTGGTTTTTATTATTTCTTTTATTTCACCACTTAAGTAATTCACTAATCTGTATTTCGATTTGTTTATAGTCTTTTTATGTACAATGCCATTAGATTTATGGATTGTATATATTACATTATTTATTAATTAAATAAAGATAATTTTTTACATTAATCAGTTTATTAGTCATTCAATTTGATTTGGTGGTCAAATGATTACATTTAATAATATTTATACATTTAAATTAAACTTTCTTTCTAGTAAACATGAAGTTAGGAATAATTTACATCAGAGTCCAAAATACTCATTACCATATATTTATTATCCAGTATGCATATACTCGGTATACATATATACACTATTCAGCTATATCATTCTCATTCTGTCCCACACTATTACATATCACTCTACGATATACTAGACACATTTTATTGTTTATATGTCCCAATATAATTTACTCAGCCTACTCATTACGCTATATGCACTATAACCTTAACATTGTTTTATATGATTTCTCACCATGTATTTATCATTTTATGTATTATTCTACACGCATAGTCTTTCTGTATCAAAAACTATTTTTGTTTTTGTTTTAGCACTATTATTTATAAATTTCAACTAATGTCGGTCATCTGCTCATGCATATATGCTCAATAACTTTAACATTGCTAATCTCGTTCAATATTGCGTATTCATTATAATGTTTATCATTTTATTATATATTGGCTATACGCTGTCTATAACCGTTGTCGGTATGCTTTCAGCTCTTTTATAAATAAAAGTGAACATATCGCACTTAGTTTGTTCACTGAGTTATATTGGTATAACAAATGATATGAATATGAACGGAGTTATGTTTTATTAAGATTGTTTATAAACAAACTAGATAATGTCGATTAGTTATGATTTTAATGCTAATCAAGCAAGATGACGGGTATAGATGGTAATAAAACATACTGTGATGATATATGAATACTAGATAATAAATCTGCAATGATGAGTATTTGATAATTGATGTCACTCATCACCCACTATTATGTTTAATAGATTGCATATTATTAAAAATAGTCATTTTAACCACCAAATCATACTGAATGACTAATAAATTTAATTAGATTGTATAATAATGTTAAATAGCACACAATACTCTACATAATGATGTATTTTATTCAACTCAGTTAACAAATACTAAAAGTTACAAGCTAAAAATAAAATAGTACATAGCATGTATGTATTAATGCAACAACAAAGATTGCGAAATGGTATGGAATCAATCATATGGCTTCTATTAATATTCAATTAATCTCTCTACACATGGCCAACAATGACAACAATGGTTGGCCTTAAGTATTTCAAAGAAATCAAACAGTATGATACATTATTTATTTAAATCAATTTATTGACAATATTTTATAAGGAAGCAATATAATTGCGTTGTGCATAATAGTGCGACTTTAATTGAAACGAATTTTACTTTGAGAACTCAAAATGTGGGAGTTAAAGTAAAAATGATTTAATTATATAAATATTACGCTTCCAATCCAATGTTTTGTTTTATTTTAATATATAGCTATACAGCTTTTATTAATGATCGATCTATAAATTAATCTGTCTTTCTATTATTGCAATAATGTATAATGTTAGCTGCTTACTTTGATAACTAGTTAGATTAAGCCTTATAATGGTTGGCTTAGTTGGTGGTCGTGTATATGTGAGTATATAAGAAGTTACAATGTGCTTGTAAATATATATTTGTACAAACAACCAGAATTATAAGCTATAGTGACGACGATAAGTTGTTTAATTACCAAAACGCATTGATTTAATTTTATTTACAACTCTTTGTTTTCTGTGCGTTATCTCTGTTTAATGTTGCTGCTGTTCTGGCCGCATCAGCAACAGTCGTCTTTTGATAAATACAGTCCAGCTTAGCATAGTTATAATAATTTGCTATAGGTTAAACCAGTAAGCCTTTGAGCTGCCAATTGTTTTTTCATTGGTTTCTGCCTTGACTTGTTCTTCTATATTCTATCCTGCTTAACTTGTCAAAAGTGGTTTCAGAAATATAAGCAGCAGTTAGGCCTTGGACAATTACCCATCGATATGCAACCCATTGACATTATGCACTCGAAATTGCCGGTAATTGGTTAGAGTTTTCTATTGTGTCTAACCTAGTGTCTGCATATTGTATTACATAGAATTTAGCCGATGCAATTTATCATACAGCTGAGCAACTGATAAAAATGACTTGTTGGAATGTTCCATTGCTCAAAATGCCGTGATGCATCATGTTACAAACAGTACTTATCGTATAGTCAAGCTCAGGTAATTTGGATTAACCGCCATTTGAATGATGGTAGTTGCATAACATGTGGCATGATATGCCTGAATGTGATACATGTGTAAATTCAAAGTAATAATTATCCCATAACAGTGGGCATAGTGTCGAATGAAATGCACACATGTACCAATCGATATATTTTATAATTTAAAGAATTATAACTGGCTTATGTATGGCAGTAAAAACCTGTATAAAATACCAGTTTGATATATTAGACTTGTTTTTGCATCAGCGTTGTGTGCTATTCTGTATGCAACGGATATTGAGAACCGAATCGGTAGAAATGGCAGCAAAGACATCATTATCGTTTTCACAAAGCCAAATAATATACTTGTTTTTACTAAATAGTTAAACTGTGTAACAAAAAATACAAGCTAATACGCCTATTTTTATCCCATATGTACTGGATTATTACCATTACTGTGTCATTCGTGCGAATAACTGGCAGATTGAAGTAAAGACCGGGCAGGTTATGCGTTATTTTTTATGCATGCGATATTCAAGACCGAGTCATTCGGTGGAAGCAACAGTAAAGACATTATTATCGTTTTTATAAAACCAAGCAATATACTTGCTCTACCAAATAGTTAGACCGTGTAACAAAAATACAGGATAATGTACATGTCTCTATCGCATATGTACTGCTCATTGGAATTGCCGTGTCATTTGTGTAAATACTGAGCAGGTTGAAATCAATGCTGGAGGCATACTATCACGTCATGAATTTATTGGTACATGCGTACCTCAAACCATTATTTGAATTGCTTTATTGGTTCATATTACACATCAATGGTGTACCTCATATACTATACTATGCTAGTATCTCAGCATAGCTGTGAGTTTAAATAGCCCGCAAAATATACACAACCAACTGCGATATCATCATCACACTCTACTTCTTATTAAACACACACTACTCTCCACTTTATACCAACCACACTCTACTATCTCTTTTATTTGTTTGTCTTAACAAATCAATATCACCATGAAGCTTTCCATTGCCGTCGTTTGCACCATTGTCGTGGCTCTTGTGGCCAGTACATCCATGGTTGATGCTAATCCAGCCTTAGTTCGTCGTGGTATGTTGCAATAACAATAAATATAACATATTATTATGCTTACTAAAATTATTGCCAACCAATGATGCTATTAGATTGTAAGTTGTATCGTATATTAGCTAATAACTCACTAATTATATCCATGTACTATGTGTATCAATAACTTAATACTAATAGTTAGTAAGTTATATTATATACCAATAAAGCATACGCTAATTATATGTCATGTACTGTATCAATTGACAACTTAATATTAGATAGCTGTAAGTTGTATTGTATATTAGTTGATTATTCACTAATTGCATGCTATGGAATATGTGTATCAACAACTTAATACTAATAGGCTGTAAGTGATATTGTATATTGATGACTTATAAACTAATCATATGTTATGTATTACATACATCAATAACTTAATATAATAGATGGTAAGTTGTATTGTGTATTAAATGACTATGTGCTAATTATATACCATGCACCGTGTATATCAACAACTTAATATTAATAGCTGGTAATTTATATTGTGTATTAAGTGGGCATTAGCTAATTATATATTATACACCATGTATATCAATAACTTGATATTGATAGATTGTAAGTGATATTATATATTAGCTGACTATTCACTAATTATATTATGTGCTGTACGTATTAATAACTTGATATTAATAGGTCGTAAGTAGTATGGCGTGTTGCTAACGTATTAATTAATTATATACCATACACTATGTGTATCAACAATTTATTATAATAGAGGGTAATTTGTATTGCGTATTAACTGACTATGCACTAATTATGCATCATGTACTATATTTATCAATAACTTAATATCAATAGCTAGTAAGTTGCATTGTGTATTAAGTGAGCATTGGCTAATTATATATTATACACCATGTATATCAATAACTTGATATTAATAGATTGTAAGTGATATTATATATTAGCTGACTATTCACTAATTACGTGCTATGTATTGTATGCATCAACAACCTTATTAATAGGTCGTAAGTGGCATTGTGTATTAACTGACTATATTAACTATAATATTTACTGGTTGTACCGATTATTTAATACAATAGATCGTAAGATGTACTGTATATTGGCTAACTATATATTAACTATGCTATTTACTAATGATATCAATTATTTAATATTGATAGCTGGTAAGTTGTATTATATATATCAACTAAATGTATATTAACTATAATATTTACTGATTGTATTAATTATTTAATATTAATAGAAAGTAAGTGATACTTTATATTAACTGACTATATATTAACTATACTATTTACTAATTGTATCGATTGTTTAATACAATAGATCGTAAGTTGTATTGTATATTGGCTAACTATATATTAATTATGCTATTTACTGATAATAACAACTATTTACTATTGATAGCTTGTAAGTTGTATTGCGCGTTGTGAATATACATTAACTATTCTATTTAATAATTGTACCGATTATTTAATATTAATAGGGTGTAAGTGATATTATATATTAGTTTATTATACATTAACTATACTATTAATTGATTGTATCTATTATTTGCTATTAATAGCTAGTAAGTGGCATTTTATATTAGCTGACTATACATTAACTGCTATTTACTGATTATAACAATTATTTATTATTAATAGCTAGTAAGTAGTATTGTATATTAAATGAATATAAATTAACCATGCTACTTACTAACTGTACCAATTATTTACTATTAATAGCTTGTAAGTGACATTATATTGTAAATTTTTGGTGCACTGTTGTTAATTTTACAACAATGGTTTAATTGCTAATTGGATAAGGCACCAAAATAAAGAATAAAATCAAAGTTGGAGTAGAGTCAAGATTAATACTGATACTAATACTAATGTTTTTATTATTTGTTATGAATGTGAAGTACTTATACTGTAAAATAGGGATTATGGATACGAGCGGACTTAATATTACTTTCCCATTAATAATGATTAATATTACTTGGGAAAAAGAGTCGGGGTAAGTTCCGGGTGTTACATGCCCCTCTTCTAAGACGCGCCTAGTCCTCTATAGCGTCAGGAAAAGCATCAAAGGTGTGAGCCGGTTTCAGACGGTCACGATGAACCTTACGAAGTTGACCTTTAATCTTAATCGTATAGACGGCTGGGGTGTGTCTAGTAATAATAGTGCACGGTCCGTCCCACTTAGGTAGTAATTTAGCGTCGAAACGATTCTGCAATTCGTCTTTTCGTAGAAAGACTTGATCACCAACAGTCAGTTCATTTTTGTCGATCTTACGTCGGGCATCGTGTTTCGATTTCTGCTTTTGTTGTTTCGCTTCAATGCGTTGTTTAGCTAGCGGCAACTGTTCGTCGTGCTGTTGTTGTAACTGCGCTCCTCGTGCGTATAACTCACGCGTATAAACTTCTTCATCGTACGGCGCAATAGGTAAGGTAAGTAACTCAGGTCCTTTTGGCTGATAACCGAGTAACAGTTGGGCAGGTGAGAAGCCAGTAGTAGCTTGCTTATTGATATTGTAAGTAAATGTGATAGAGGCTAGATACTGCGGCCATGTTGTTCGATCTTTACTTAGAGCTACAGAACGAGCTAAAGCTTGTCCTAAAGTTCGGTTGAAACGCTCCACTAACCCGTTGGTCTGTGGACGATAGGGAGTAGCAAACGTGTGTTTAATATCGAATAATCGACACAACTCGCGAAGGATTTGGTTTTTAAACTCCAGTCCTTGGTCAGTAAGAATGTGTAGTGGCGCGCCGTATATCAGAAAGATACGTTTGTACAGGAAAGCGGCAACACTAGTAGCGGATTTATCGGGAATGGCTTTAGTAATAGACCACTTAGTTAAATAATCGGTAGCTACGGCAATAAAACGATAGCCTTGGGCGGATACAGGTAATGGACCTACTAGGTCAACGCCTAATCGGTAAAAAGGTGAATAAACAGGTATAGGATGTAGCGGTTCAGTAGGTGCCTCATTTCGATGTAATTGACAATGGGGGCAACCACGAACATAAGCGCGAGTATCATCGGCTAGTGTGGGCCAATAATAAGATTGTTGCAATCGTCGAATAGTTGCGTCGGCTCCAGGATGACCAGCTTGTCGATGACAAAGTTGAAGAGCTTGTAGAGCTTCTGATGGTTGAACAACAAGTAGTGGAGATAAATTATTAATATTTTTACGAATTTTACGATATAAATGGTTATTATGAATAAGGTAATAACGGGCTTCTTGTTGAAATTGTTTCTGCGTTAACTTGTCCATGTCGGACGGTAATTGCGACTTGTTGAGGTATGTCATTAACTCGTGGTAGCGCAATGGATCCATAGAACTTATTAATTAGCGGCCAGACCTGTCGAACCGAGGCCGGCGGTGTTACGCTGAGTGGTGGTAAGAGTAATTGTTTCTTCGACAACAGGAACGATATGTCGTTCTAATATGAGCTGTGCGATACGATCGCCAGTGTGTATAACAAAATCAGAG